>JAAAKQ030089544.1:0-14759 GCA_010016005.3 Zanna intricata
CTCTCTCTCTCTCTCTCTCTCTCTCTCTCTCTCTCTCTCTCTCTCTCTCTCTCTCTCTCTCTCTCTCTCTCTCCATTGTATTCTTTCTCTCAGTTCAAAAAATACTACTTAATATCATTTTTTTCTATTAATTTATATATACATATATATACTAACACACATCACTGTGTGTTTGTGTGTGTGCGTGCGTGCGTGCGTGTGTGTGTGTGTGTGTGTGTTTATATTCTACGCATAAGTGGATTTCTATATGGATTGAATATTGTACGAATTATTCTATAAACTATTCAATAGCATTGAATGACAGTTAGTAAGTAAACTAGTATAGTACGGGATTGTGGTCAAATGAAGGGGTTATTTAGTTGCTCCAAAGGGACTTAGAATGTTGATCTGTTATCAGCTTCAACACCTGCACATATAACTAAACAATGTATGGTACAGCTAATGTATTAATATTAATATGCATGAATCACTTGTTTTCATCCTTGCTTTCTGTAAAATCATGCTGAAATACTAATTTTCTCATTCTCTCTCTCTCTTCATCTTTCTCTCCATTGTATTCTTTCTCTCAGTTCAAAAAATACTACTTAATATCATTTTTTTCTATTAATTTATATATTTCAATAAAAATATAGAAATATAAATATTAATTCAGATGTAAAGAAAAAATTATTCTTATTTGAAAGGTCCAACTTTTTTTCTCAGGTAAAGTCGTATAAAAGTAATAGAGATATAAAATAGAACCTATTTTTATTACATTAATCTGATACCAATTATCAGTTTTATAAAAATAATTTAATATTAATTATTCTTCAATTACAGTAACGGTTTATTTATAGTATACTAAATTCACGTCTTAAAATAAATACATAATACGTATCTTAAAAGAAGAACTCTTGAACTGAAAACTTTCTCAGTGAAATTTATAAAGAGTTTTGAGCTTGCAGCAAATGGTAAGGCAATCTCAACAGAAAATAAAACTGAAGTCTTTTGATAAAATATTACGCTTGTTAGTTTTCGAAAGCATTACAGAAGACAATTCAGATTATATAACGAAAAGATAATACCTGGTAAATAAAATAATATGATTGCTAATACTGATTTTATCAGTTATTACTAAATTTTAACCTGAATATGATTCAAAATAGTTAAATATTATGAAAATAATAAACAATTACAAAAAACGTCAGTCGCAAAACAGTTTAACTAGTATAATTTTTATGTTAGATTAATTGAAATTTTACTTTCGTTCAGAAAAATTTTATTTGTTTACTTTAGAAAAAAATTAAAATGACTATTTTACAAATATTATTTATTTATATATAAAAACAACAATAACAGGCTTGTAAAGACTTACAGTTGTTAATGGATGATAATTAATTTTGTAGCGTGTGAAAAATGGCTAACCGGCATTCGAACTTCCGGAATCTCCGGGTGAAAGGCCGAGATGCTACCACTCCGCCAAGGAGATCGGCTTTATAATAATAACACGGTAAAATTTAAAAAAATTGAAGTTACAGAAAATCTTTTCTATTATACAGCTCTTTGAAAATGTTCATGGTGGTTATGTCATCCATTTTAAAGTAGTTAAGAAAAATATTTTTATTATACAGTTATGGTACACGTTTAGTCGTTTAACTTTTTTTTTACCTCAGATTTATTATGTTTATAAATATATGATATTCTTGTAACATGCTGAAAATTCATGACTTTAACATGCAGTATAAATTTTACATATTTTGTTTAAGTGTGAGCTATCGCTATTAAGTGATAAGCAAAGGATGATTCTGTTAGATTAAATGTAACATTTGTCCTTTTATTTGTGGATATATGTGCCTATCCATTGTAATATTTACCTCAGTCATAACAGTTTAATTTGTATATTAAAAATTTTTGAGGATGATTGTCATTATATTTTCGATTATTTTGCGTGGGTAATTTTTCTCTTATTTCTTAATTTTTCTAGGTTTGTTTTAATGTACCAGGAGTTTTTATACTTATTAGTCTTGTGTTTTTATTTTTTTTATAAAAATTTAAACTGGAATCAAAATAAAATTACTTACAGACCTTCTTTCTTTTTTTATAGGATTATTATTTTATTGTCTTATTTCTGTAAATTAATTGTTTAATTTTGAAAGTTTATATTGCAGATAAAAAAAAAATCCCTTACGGCACGCCACAAGGCGGAGGTAGATTTTGCTACTTAGCACCGATGAAATCTAGGGAATAAAAGAAATTTCCACCTTAAAGTTATAAAAAAGCTTCAAATTTACTCAATACGACAATAGTTGCATGATTAAAAAATTTTCACATGTTCAGCATAAGAAAACCCCCATTTTCTTCCAATTCTAGCAACACTTTGTTTCTCCTTGCAGTAAGAGTTGGTCATATCAAAAATTGTTTCAGATGAAAGTTTTAGGTAATGTTTAGAGTACTAACAACCACTTTAAATTGATACTGTGGCTATTAAGGAAGGTATGATTTTTTTTTCTCTTCTAAACCCCATTTTTTCCATCCCCTGGGTCAACGGTTGGTGATATCAAAAAAACTTTACATAGATAAGTTAGGACCTTATCCGAAAAATAATAGTAACTTTAACCGAATTCGATATTTTACTTAATAAGAAAGTATATTTTGTTTTTTATAAAAAAAAGCCTCCCCGTTTTCACCCCCAAGGTCCGATTTTGCCCATTAACGAACTCGACCGAGATTTTAGGTCGTTATATTTTATGTATCAATTTGAAAGTGATTGGCGCAAAATTACGGCAGTTATCGTGTCCACAAAAAAGTGAAATATATATATATATACAAAAACTTTTGAACTCTCAGTGGTTTTGGGGTCTGAGGATGTGAAACGCGAAGATATGTCGAAATTTTCCGGAACTTTCTTATGAAATCTACCGAAAATTGTATTTTTCTTTTAATAAGGAATGTGATGGGATTAGATTTAACGTCGATACTCAAAAACAATTTTACATATTTAATAATAGATCTACTCAAATATTTTTTATGAAAATGTTTCAATGCTTTGTCACTAACTTCTAAAGAATGTCTTGTTAAAAATAATTTATTTCGTAAAGAATTAATATCAATATAACCAGATATTGTCAGCTTGTTAAAAAATATATTTTAATAATTTACGAATATGAAACAAAAAAAAAACACAAAAAAAAATGAAAAAAGTTGTATAGATGTTAAAAATGTAATTTATCTGTATACTTATTTACCATAAATTATTTCGTCTGGTTTGTATTCCTTTATAGTTGATATCGCTACAGCTTCTTTATACGCATCTTCTGACCAAGTTACGAAGTAAGGAAATTGAAACATAACATCTTTAATCAATTCTCTTTGTTTTCTTAGCGTTTCCTTCATTAATTGTCCAATTGTCAGTGGTTGCGGCTTATCTTTTTTCTGATCAAATAGTATTTTATCAGCTGCTTTCCTAAATGATATCTTGGCCATTTTTACTTTAAAAGATATATACATACAAAACAACTCTTTTACTCACTGTTTAATACCACTATACTCCTATTCTTTTTACTGACTGACAGTTACACTTTTCGTCGGTAGGTATTGTTTGATCGATAAAGACCGATCCGTGTTACTGTGTCATGTGAGAATAAGATTTATTCACTATTACTGACATTAGATACTATAAAATTAATATAAAGTTTACTTGGAATAAAAAAGCATTATTTAAATTATGAAACTGCTTAATGTTAACAAAACTATATTGAACATTAATAATGTAAACTATTGTATAATATAAGTGGGCAATATAATATACAAAATTAACTTCTTCCAAAAATTAACAGAGAAAAAAGCATATTTAATTAGCCCTATATAACTTCTTACTACTTCCATTAAAAATATGTTTGTAAGTTACTGAATATTTAGCAGAATTTTTCACCGAAAATTTGTAGAAAAAATAAATAAAAGAAAATTTTAGAAAAATAAAATTGATAACCATAAATTATAAGATGTTCACTTTTTGAATTTTTTTTTGTAAATCTCTTACTTTCTCAAAAAAATGCAAAACTAAAAACGACTAAAAAAAATTACTAACTCTTAATTTTACGTCTTTTTAAAAAAATTGAAATTTAGAGAACAGTTAAAAAAGATATTATTTTCTAATTTTTAATTCATTTTAACCCAGTATTATTATTTTTTAACTTTATTTTATTTATATTTTTTTAAATTTTTAATTAAAATATGAGCAGATCTAAAACGCTATCATTAAAGAAATTAAAAGATTAAACGCCTGTGCTTTGATTAAAGTAACTAAAACAATTCTGAAAAATCACATTAAAAGCTGTTTCTGAGCGTAAACTAAAACTCTGTAATACGATAAAATATAGAACTGTTTCAAAATAATTTTCTTGAATTTCTAAACGAAAATACTTTATAATTATATTTAATATAATTTTTATTTAATGATACATCGAGTGCAATCATTTATGTTTTTTTCACTAAAAGAAATCCTCTCCGACTCCAGAGAAAAACAGATTATACTCACAGGGCAAGGAATCTTGCCTTGATCAAACATAGGAAATCAGGGGATCTTTACTCAGATGAGAACGGTATATTACTGACTAAACTTTTGTTTTGACCAGCTAAAATGTATGCTTAAACATACTTCGCCGACCTTCTTGGTGGAATGTTAAGCGCCCTGCCTTTCGTTTGGTAAACATTTCTGTAATCCTTAGTCTTTTTAATACCCTAAAAAATGTCCACATCATAATTATAACCGCATCTTTCAAATTTTTTTAATTAAACAGTTACGTAATGAGGTTGTTCATGTAGGAAAAACCCCCGAGTTGTGTGGCATGTGGAAGAATCCGAGTGAATTACATTATATTCAGCCATCCTTTCTTCCCACAATTAAAGGATATAGCATCAAAAAGAAAAATTAATCGAAATTAAAACTTTTTAATTTAATTTTAACCCAATAAAAAGCAATTTTCTGGCACAAAAGAACTTTGAACTTTTTAATTTTTGCTAAAAAAGTGAAAAATTTAAAGATAAAAAAAATTTCATTAAAATTCTCCTTGTCTCATCAACTCTTATTCAGTAGCACTTAAAAATCTACTTTAATTCAAGAAACTGCTCAAAATAGATGTCGAATTCGGGAATAATACAAACAGTATAACAAATAAAAACATAGACCACATCCATATGAATTAATAATCTTGCTACTACGTTATGCAATCATATTTATTTCGTGTAATCTAACTGGTGTAACAATCATTCGTCAAATGTAACTGATCATTATCTATCAAATTATGCAACAAAGAAGAGTTAAACTGGTCTGTTTTGAATAAAGATATTTAATAACTTTTGGTTAAGTACACTTCTTGAACACTTCCTAGTCAATGTAGATCTAATGTTTTAAGTAAGATTCAAATCAACCCTGCTTGCATGCATAATAACCTAACATAGGTAAGTCCTTTTTTTAAAAATTATTTTTGATTCTGTCATACAAAAAATTTAAAAAAATTCATAAGTATGTATCGCTAAAAAATATTATATGTTCATGACTTATATACGTTAGAAGATAAAATGAATGTATATTTTTCACTGCCCTTTTAAAATAAATATCACACTTTAAAAACAATTTGAATAATCAAACATCGAAAAGAAAAAGTTTAAATGACTTTTTATAGTCGAGAAAATTACAGTTTAGGATTAGTTTTAATAATATTTATTGTGAAACTTAACATCGAAAGGAATTGCGTGACACAAAACAGCAGTAGAAATTCAAACAGCTGTTGACTTAATTGCTACAATTGCTTTCACAAGTTTGCAGTTTTGAATCAGGTGCTTTGTTAAGTATAAGGTTACATTAGTTTGAAATCAAAACTGAAATCCCTCGTATATTTCATTTGTGACACAAGCTATAGTACTAACACCCCGATCTCCCCTCTTTCGTTTCATACAATGTAATATGATGAATGGGAACAGATAAATAACCCTCTCCGGTTCTGTGTTCTTCCTATATATAATTGCACACTTTAAACCAGCCGGTAACGGGTTCCAAAATGATTTACTACATCTCTTAAATGGAGTACAAATCCGTTAAATAAATTTTAACATTTTCATTCAAAGACAGGTAGATGTATAAAAGATACATACTACATATTCATTATAAATTTAATACTATTGTATAATAAGACTTCCCAGTGTAATTACAATTCAGACAAAACCACATTTATTTCTTTAGGCTGGGTTCGATTCTTGATGCTAAATTGGTAATTTTATCTCTATCTTGAAACTCATTCTTTCTTCTCCATCAATATCAGTGAAGTATGCCTGTCTAAACTTTTTTTTAATGATGAATAATTAATCGTAAAAGTATTAAAAAAATAACGCCAAGAACTCCAATACAAGAATCTAGCAATCAAACTTCTACTAGACTTCTCCGGGGGCTGACATCCATCAAAAAGTTTTATTACTACTAAAGTATAGGTATTACAATGAATTCATAGGCTTAGATTACGACGGCTAGTACAGTGCCTGTTATCGAAACTAAAAACATTCCGTTCAAACGCGCAGAAGAAAATTACTTCAGTAATAAACCAAGACATCAGTTGTTGAGTTGCGATTGAACATGCAACGTTTCGTTTCGAGGTTTTTCGTTTATCGGAATCGATAGTTGCGAGAAACGTAATGATTCTTTCGGTAACACATTTTTCTCGTTGAACATATCCTTCGTGAAGGTTGATAAGTATACCGATTTAGCACAGGTTTTTTGAAAAGTTTCAAAATAATCCTGTTCTTTACCACAATTGAGTTCAAATTCTTCTATCGAAATATTTCGGGCATTAGACTCTCTGTTGAAGACGTTGATCGAAGTGGAAGACCTTTGGATGCTACGGCTGAAATGTTAGCACATCCCATCCCCGTAGGGGAAGATACCCATTTGTGACGTCCCGGTCGCCACACCGCCCTCGTTCCTAGCCCTCATGGGTTTACCGGAGCGGTGTTATTGACCCTCGAACTGATTAATATCACAGCCTGGCCTCGTTTGGGATGCCACCGATGCAAATGACTTAGTAGACATTTACATCAGTGAGTTTTGACTCTGCCTTTGCCTTCGCTGTAGGCTTCTTTCGGACATTTCAGTCTGTCCTACTCGATGCCCTCTGAACTAGCTAACCGAGCTGGCGAAAGCACGAACCCCGCACCCAGTACTCTAATTTAACAAGCTAACAGTGACTTTAAATGTCTCGTTTTTTATTGATAATTTAGTTTATAAAAACACCAAGAAAGAAAGTGTTGCTCACAAAAGCAGTAATTTAGATCTAGTTCCCTTATAGGTCGGAATTGACCAAATTAGACTCAACTTTATTTGCAAATTAAATTAAACTCATCACCGTGACATTTACATTTATGACATCTGCCCTCGCCAAGACGGACCTACATCTCACGTCTGCATGGACGAATAATATCCCTCGGCAGTGCATTCCCGGTCCCGCCGACAGCGGTTAAAAACCCAAACTGCCCTCGTCTGAATGGAGCTACACCTCACGGCTGTATGAGAGCCATATCCTCGCAAGTGTAGTCACCATCCAACCGACAGCAAAATTATCGTTCTCAAATCAAAAACTAGTTATACTAATCTAACCGTGGCTCGATGCCAATATGCCTACCTCCGGCCAATCAAATTGCCCCGGCGGTCCCTAGCCACCCGGGATCCTACACTATACTCCCTCAGCTGATCTGCTCAGTGCAAGCAATCGGAGGAAGCCAGCCACAACTGTCTTTCAAGATTAGCACATCCCAACCCACGTAGGGGAAGATACCCACTTTGCGATATTCCGGTCGCCAAACCACATCTCCAGTTCCTAGCCCTGATGGGCTTTACCACGAGTTGTCTTACTGACTCTCGAACTGATTACATATCAGTCATCAGCCTGGCCTCGTTTGCGATGCTAGCAATGCAAATGCCTTGGTAGATATTTTCATCAGTGATTTTTGGCTCAGCCTTTGCCTTCGCTGTAGGATTCTTTCGGACATCTCATTTTGTCCTACTACTTTTGTGACTACATTTTGTCCTAGTTCGTTGCCCTTTGAACTAGCTAACCGAGTTCGCGGAAGCACGAACCTCGCGTTTAGTTCTCTAATTTAACAAGTTACTTGTGATTGTAATGTCTTATTTACTGTTATTGAAATTTAGTTAATAAACACTCCAAAGAAAATGTTGCCCGCAACAACGGTAATTTAGACCTTGTCCCCTTGTAGGTCCGAATCGACCAGATTAACTCAACTTTAAATTAAATTAGATCAAACTCATCACCGCGTAACATTTACTTTTATCACATCTTCCCTCGTCAAGACGGACCTACCCCTGACGGCTGCATGAACTATCATGCCCTCAGCAGTGCAGTCTTCGTCCCGCCGACCGCGGTCCAAGGTTAGCACAGCAAGATATCAGACTTGATATTCCACATAAAGCTGAAAGAAAAGAACTGAAGCTTTTCCCCTTTCTTTTTTCTTTTTCTGTTTAGCCTGCAAAGATGCCCACCGGGCTGGTCTAGTGGTTAACGCGACATCGCAAATCAGCAAATCAGCAAATTTCGAAGTCGAGAGTTCTAAGGTTCAAATCCTAGAAAAGGTAGTTATTTTTATACGGATTTGAATACTAGTTCATGGATACGGGTGTTCTTTGATGGTTGGATTTCATTTAACCACACTTCTCAGGAGTTGTCGACATGAGATTGTAAAAGACTAAAATTCATTTACATTCATACACATTATCGTCATTCATCTTCTGAAGCAATACCTTACGGTAGTTCCAGAGGCTAAACAGAAAAGAAAATAATAGCCTGCAAAGGGTACCGTATGTTACTTCAGAGAATAAAGGAGGTAGATATATAAGAATGTAAATGAAGTGTAGTCTTGTTCAGTCTCAGATCAATCATTCATGAGAAGTGTAGTTAATTAAAACTCAACCATCAACGAACACCGTTATCCTCGATCTAGTATTCAAATCGTATAAAAAAGTAACTGCTTTTACTAAGATTTGAACCTTAGAACTCCCGACTTCAAAATCAGCTGATTCGCAAGACGAGTTATCCGCTAGACCAGCCCAGTGGGAAAAACTTTTTCCGTACAAAATAATGTGTGTTCCAAGAAATGAAACCAACTAATCATGCCAAAAGACTAAATTTATTGTCAATGGTTTAAACGTTCTATTGGCCAAAATTTCGTAGGTATCCTCGACATTTTTATTTTTACAGATGAAGCGTGGTTTCATGTGAAAGGGTATATTAATTCACAAAATACACGATTGTTGTTGACAACTAATCCCCATGAATTGCACAAACAATCTTTACACAAAGTGAACATTGGAGTCTGGGTCGGTGTGAATAGAACGCGCTTTGTGGGTCAAATTTGTTTGAAGACACAGTTAATACTGATAGTTATGGTGCTGTTTTAAATAACTTCATTACTCAAGTGGAAACTTGAGTAATCAAGGTTGGCTCCAACAAGGTGGCGCCATAACCCAGACGATAAAGCAGATAAATGACATTTTTTACAAAATGTCTTTGGCGAACGAATCATTTTGATTGGTTTGTTTGTAGCAGTGTATCGCACACAGCTACACACAAACCTGTTTGTTTGTTTACACTGTTTAACAAATCATTTCTGTTTAACGAATCATTTTGATTGGTTTGTTTGTAGCAGTGTATTGCACACAGCTACAAACAACCTGTTTGTTCGTTTGTTTACACTGTTTAACAAGCAGTGTATCGCAGATACACTGTTTTTTTTTTACCACGCACAATTGACAAAGTAAAAACCGCTATTAACGGCATACGTACGAGACATTCCAGTACATTAACTGGTTTAAGTATTTGAAAACGAACTGAAACATGTGCAGTGTTGTACTGATGATGGAGGAAGTCATTTTCAACATCTTTTATAAACTATTCCAATTATTGTAATATCAGTTTCTATAAAATTATTATGTCTCTATTTAAATAAACATATATATTTTCAAATTATAGAACAATGTTTATTAATGAGAACATAATGAGTATTTACAAAAAGTGAACAATAAAAAGAATACTGTAAGAACTGTCCACAACGTCACTCCAATCCTCGGTTTGATAGTCGGCTTTCATCGATATTTCGATCGTTGCGATAATTGGCCCTGTAGTATTTTCATGTAAATATTTCATGCAACAATTATGGCAATCTAAGGTTAATTGGGATCAAACATTATCTGATAAGTTATTAGCTCAGTGGTCTGAATTGTATAATCAATTAAGTTTAGTTAGTAGTATTAGTGTAAATAGATGTATCAAGTTTAACAATAACAGTAATATAAATTTGTGTGAAATTCATGGATTTGCCGATGCATCTCACAAAGGTAAATAGATGTACAAAGGTACATACATGTATATATATGTTGTATATACATAAGAAATGTTTATGATAATTGTGATATTTCATGTAATTTACTTTGCTGTAAGTCAAGAACTGCGCCTTTAAAACAAATTTCATTGCCAAGACTAGAACTTTGTGCTTGCCTACTCCTTTCTCGCTTATTTCATAAGGTACAAGTGTTCCTTTAAACATCACATGCTACCGATTATTCTGATGAAAGGTAATCATCTTTGTTCAAGATACTTCGTATTTTTAGTTATTGTTTTAGATTTATCCGTAATGTTAAGCACCGGCCTAATCTTACAAATCATAAGGTATTATCTTCAAACGAGTTAAATCTTACTCTGGAAGTTTTCATTCATCAAGCTCAATTAAAACACTTTAAAACTGAAATCAATGACCTTCAAAACCAACATCCAACATCCTATTTCAAAACAAAGTAAACTTATTTCACTAGATCCATTTCTAGACAATAAGGGTATGCTTCGTTTAGGAGGCAGATTAATTCATTCTAATTTATCCTATGATAAAAAACATCAGTTAATTTTACATCCTTATGCAAATATCACAAGATTAATCATTGAAAGTAAACATTTGCGTCTTCTGCATGCTGAGCTTCAATTAACTCACAGTTCCCTCCGTCAAAGATTTTGGATTGTAAATGCAAAAATAGCTATTCGTTCTGTAATAAGGAAATATTTAAAATGCTTTTGATTTATTGCTGATAAACAGTCTCAGCAACTTGGTCAGTTACCTGCGTCCAGAATTACACCTACAAGAGCTTTCACTAATTGTGCAGTTGATTATGCTTGTCCTATCATGATTCGTCATAGCGGGCAGAAATCCAAAACTCTTTCAAAGTCTTACATTGCGCTTTTTATTTGCTTATTAACTAAGGCTATTCACATAGAACTTGTTTCCGACTTTACTACTGAATCCTTTACTGCAGCCCTAAGGCGATTCAATTCTTGTATAGGTCTTTGTAATTAAATATATTCAGATAATGCTTCTAATTTTCGCTATGCTAGAAACGCGCTTCACGAATTATTTGAGTTATTCAATTCAAAAAATTTCAACCAAACGATTCAATCATTTTCAGTATCTATTAATATCAAATGGTCTTTTATTCCTCCTTTCTCACCTCACTTCGGAGGCTTATGGGAAAGTGGCATCAAGAGTGTGAAGCATCATTTACGTCGTGGCGTTGGACAGACTATTCTTACCTTTTAGGAACTTCACACTATTTTAACTCAAATTGAAGCATGTCTTAATTCTTGACCCCTTTTTGCTATTTCTAATGACCCAAGGGATCCAGAACCTCTTACACCTGGCCATTTCTTAATCGGCTCTCCTCTTACATCAATTCCTGACTCAGACTTTTCTGAAATGAATGAGAATCGTTTAGATAGATGGCAATTATTACAAAAATTTATTCATTCTATTTGGAAAATATGGACTAAAGATTCCTTCATCAATTACCACAGCGTAATAAATGGCGTTTTCCCAATAGAAATCTAGTAAAGGGTGATTTAGTTTTACTTTGAAATGAAAACACTACTCCATTATTATGGAAATATGGCATTGTTATCAACATTCTATCTGGTACAGTTAATGTAGATAGGGTTGCAGACATTCGTACCTCAAATGGTACATTTCGTAGGCCAATTCATAAACTTTGTTTATTACCATTATCTGATAACTAATTTAATTTTAATAATTATAATAAGGAATTATCTTTTGTTTTATTGTAGTACAAGGTTTTTATAAAAATTTTTACAACTCCCCATATATATGTTAAGTTCACAAAATAAATTTATAACTAATTAAAATGATAAACATTGTTAAATTGTTATGTTAATAATATTTAATAATGTTATTTTGTTAATAATGTTTCATTTCTATATTTAATAATAATATTTTGTTAATATTATTTCATTTGTATGTTAATAGTATTTAAATAATTCAGTCTTTATTATGTGTGATCGGATTTAGAACTTGCTAGAAACTCATAGAGAGTACGAGATTCTACTAGAAACAATAAAGCTGTATCTTTGCTTGAATTATTATTTTTACTAAAGAATGAATTTTTATTTGGCAATTGACATTGATAAAGTTTAGTTTTGTAATTAATTTAATTATTTATACAGTTTAGAATTAATTATATTTATAAATAATGAAGATATTTGTAATAGAAGCAAATAGAATTTTCTAGTCTTTTCTAGACGTCGGCTAACGGTATATATATGCGGGTGAGCGATCCGTGGATTGGTTCATTCGTGTGACGTAGTTCCAATTGGTTACACTACGCGAAAGTTAAACAAATTGTTTCATGTAGATTTTGTTAAGTGTTGTTTTTTTTTTCTTATGTTAAATAAATTATTGTGAGAAGGCTTGATGTCGTGTTGGTTATTTATACGAATCATGTTCTCGCTATAATTGGCGACCGTGAATGTATTGTTAAATAATTGTGGGGAAGCCGATATCGTGTTACATACGAATCATTCGCTCACATCAGTTTGTTCTCTTCCTTTGTTAATAACACAAGTATAATTGTCATTTTATTGAAAAACATGTATATATTCTTGCAATTGTAAAAAAAAAAAAAAAAAAAAAACAAAAAACATTTAGTTATTTTAAAAATCGTCCGATTTTGGCGAGCAGTATGTTACGTTTAATCTATGCGTTAATAACGTTAACTTAGATATAAATTGTATCGGTTCGTTCTTGTTCCAATTAGGAGTCGTATTCACTTAGTACAGACAACATGCAGTAGGATTCAAGACGCCAGTGTGGTAGTAGTAATCCAGTCACCGGCAGATGTAGACATAAAACTGAAGTTGTATATTCAAGCCGTAGCGAATATTCATAAGCGAAATCATTCATAAGTTTTTTATTACTTATAAACTAATTATTTCGATTAATAAGTTCATTATTCATAAGTGTAAAATAATTATTATTCATTTGGGAAAATTATATGAAACAGTTAAATTATACGTAACGGTTAACGTCATCAATGCATACAAACAATGTACTACAATAAATAATCGTTTAATCAAGAGCTGGTCTTTATACATTTAAAAACGACTACTTCACATCAGCTGCTATACATAATATATTATATGCTGGTCCTCCGCGCTTGATTACGTTACATCAACAACTTTAATAAGATGCCTCATCTCACTTTTCTGTACTAGGGGCTTATTTTAATAAAATTTAAAATATAGAAATATAATTATGTAGAATTAAAGTATATAGAAATAATTAAAATCATTATAATTTTATGTTACATATGAATTATGTATTTTATATGTAGAATAAATCACATTTCTGGCCAATAATTTTTATTTTTAAGTTTGAAAATTGTTAAATGGAAAAAATTCATTCTCATACTAATTTTATTAAAACTTGTTTTCATTACACATAAAAAATGAATGACTGTTATAAATAGTTTAAAATTAAATACTAATGCAAAATACTGTTAACATACAAAAAATTATATTGATGAAAATAAGTAAAAATTTGAATGAAAACACATTTCTTAGGAAATAAGTTTTTTCGTATATCTCAAACTTTCAATATTTCAAGTTTTTGTGACTGCAAGAAATATGACGCTTTGGAAAAGAAGAGATTGAATATCACAAGCTTTCAGCTTTGAATTCATAGAAGATATAAGGGAAAGAGAACTGAATTTCTTGGACAACATTATGTTTTTTTAATTTTTTTTCTTCATTTGTTTTCACAACAATATCAGTGTTGTGAAAAGGCCTCGCTCGGCATTGCCCGACGAGGAAAATGAAAATGATAGTAGTAACAGATTAAATACACAATTTAATAATATCAGATTTGTGGTACTACGCAACAGTCAGGAAGGTGGCTCCCTTCATAAGGTTTCGTCGTTCCTCATTAATAAGGTCATCACGGGTTCTAGTGGCTCCCCGAAGAACATTAAGAAGTAGCTAGATGGATCAATTCTGATTCAAACATACAATGACGAAAAGAGTCGATCTATCTTACGTCTACGTAATATGGGCAGTATGGATATAACTGTAGAATTTCATAAAACACTCAATACAAGCCGGGGTATAATTTTTTGCAGAGACCTTATGGAGATGGACCTGAAGGAAATAGCTAACGAGCTTCGACCGCAAGATGTTGTAGAAGTTAAACGAATAATGAAACTGTAAACCAAGACAGAAGTACCTACACCATCTCTTTTTTTTTTTATATATATGGGCATCGACTGCTGTGGTCATTAGCCCTCGTCACATTTTTAAATTAATTATAATCACCGTAAGGCTCGTCATATGTTAGGGTGTAAAAGGCCCTAACATGTCTTTAAAATAACACAGAAATACATGAAGACAAAA
>JAAAKQ030089577.1:0-14759 GCA_010016005.3 Zanna intricata
GTGAGCATTGAAGTCTCCTACTATTAACGCCGGCGATGGTATTTGGGCAAGGAGATTTGAGATTTCTAGAGCACTGATGTCAGAGTTAGGTGAGAGGTACAGATTGAGAATCTGTACCTCTCACCTACACCGCAGATTAAATGGGACGATGATTTTTACAGCAATAGCAGGAACAGGTGTAACCAATGGTATTCTTCTAGCTGTGACCTCATTTTACATGAAAATAGCAACACCACCTCTCTCTCTGCTATCTAACAGGCAGTCGTATCTCTCACTAACATAGCCTCTGAGTGTAACCACATCTTTTTCCAATAGATGTGTTTCTTGGAAACACATGATTAGCAGATCATGTACGCGCATCTGTATTCTAACATCTTCAACGCAGGACCGAAGACCTCTAACATTCCACTGAATGATGCTCATAAATAAAAAGTAATGTAATTAAGGAATAAAAATTAATATATGTAAGATATAGTTATAGGTGATCCGGTTTTTTTTTTTTTTAATTTTTGATTTTGAGGAAATCAGATGCCCTGGGATCAGGCGGTTCCTCTACCATATCCTCCAGCATATGTGGTGTTGGAGGGGGAGATTTTTGTATCTGGGACGATGTGGATGATGTCCCAGGGGAGGTTGTTGTATGGACTCCCTTAAGAGGGAGCCTATTTGGTGGTTTACCACCGGGTACATTTACTCCTCATGTAGCAACTTTTTGGAAATAGGAGCTTTGAGAGGGATCCCACTGTTGGGTTCACTTACTGCTGCTAGACGCTTTTTGTTTGTCCGAGACAGCTCAGAAATCGTGGCTGTAAGTGAAACTATATCAGTTGAAAAGAACTATATATCAGGTTGGGATGATATGCTTGAAAGTATTGACAAATTAACTAACAAATAATATTCTGAAGATAAAAAGTAGTAGTTCTATGAAACAAGAAAATCAATATCCATCTGAAAAACAGCATATTACGGAATTTTAGTGACACTAAATTTTGATTCTGATATGCAAAAATATACTTAGTTTAGTGAAGATGGAAATGGGAAAACCACACTTCACTTTCCCTACAAAGCCAGGCATTTTGAGCATGTTATTTTCTAGAATGATATAATTTCAACAGCAACTGACTTTTTTATGTCAGGACATCTACCATCATTATAGTTAAGGCACTTTATATGCAGGGACAAATTTTACAAACTGTAAATAATAATATCTTACAGATCATCAATGTCAAGTGAATATGAACATTTTTTTTTACTTTTATAATAAACCTTAATAATAACTGATGTTTGTCTTAAGTAATTTTGGCTAAATAAAACAAAAGAGTTGTCCTTTTTGGGCCCTAGGAGCTTAATTTCAGTAGCTGTGCTACTGCTGAAGCTCATTCATACAAAAGCTTTCCAAGCTTCTTTGATATTAACCAGCAAATAATAACACCGATAAGCTGAGAAGTTAAGGTAATAAATTCAACAGAATACTATAATAGTGAACAAGTTTATTTAGAGCTTATGGAAATTTGATACAACTGTTCTTAAGTAGATTGCCTTACCCTAAAGAAAAAGCCTTTCTTGCCTTGGTGTAGAGTAATAGTATACCGGAGGATGAAGTTAGACAATCATTCAGTAAAATAAAAAATAAATAAGCAGGAATATCTCAGATAACAAAAAAGATATACTTTGGAATTAAAATATATTAAATTTTTTGTCAGTGAAATATTACTTCTTTGACTAGAAAAAAGAAAACAAATAAATGGAATGTTAAAATGTAAGATTAAAATTATCAATGAAGCTAAGAAGAAGGAAATAAACAGATGCTGATAGATACTGGATTATTGGAAAAGCAATCTTGAATTAGGAAGTGTGTGAACTTAAGAATAGTCACAAAATTGGAAAATAAAGTTGTAAGTAAGATAAGATTGCATCTGGAATGTTATCAACAAAAGCTAGAGGAGGAAACTGGTAGATTTGATGAAAAAACAGGAATTTAGATGGCACGGTCAAGCAATAAGAATTACTAGAGGATCTAAAATGAATACTGGAACTTAGATCAGACAAAGAAACCAAGATTGGATCCTAATAAGCACCTCAGTAGATTAAATGAGGAGTGGTAAAGATGTACAAGTAAATAACTATGGTTTATGGATAGACAGTAAAATCTTGCTGGGTACTCCAACACTGCAAGGCAAATAAGGAGTTGTAGCAAAAAACTGGTATTTGTTAAAGATCTTCAATATTTAGGAACAAGTTGCTACTTTCAGTGCTCCCTTCAACTGTTTCTAACCAAGGTTAAAAGTACGATGAATGAATGGCAATAGCCAAGAAGACAATGAAAGAGAAGAGAATTCTATTCAAAAGTCAATACAAAGTTCAATTTAATAAAAATAAATAAAAATATCTAACAACTGATTTACTTCCAAGAATTTATGTAGAGCTTAAAATCTAACACTTCCAGCAGTGACAAGTTAAAAAAAAACAGTTCTGATATGATTTGTCCCACAAATTTATAGCAAATAATTATTAAAACCTCAACTTTGAGCTAATATATATATCTAATATAGATTGTTATGATTTGTAAAGTAAAAAACAAAATGTGAACATTGATGGTCTCATACCAGAATCAAAGTCTAAATTCAGGAAGCATACACCTGGGCTGTGCAACTGGCAGTTGATCCATACCAGCGCACACTATTAGCCTTCAGTGGTATGGTGATAAATGTTGGCCAATATAACACGAAGCACTTAATTTCCATTCTATTATTTTGCATAAAATAATTGTTATTTCTAAAACATTACAATAAATAGGTTTTTTAAAAAACTAGCTTTAAAAAATTAGATCACTATTTTCAATTTCAATATTTTGACTAAAGTCAGTACAAAATTTAAAAAAATAAATAATCTACGTTATTACCTTACTAATCCACAGTTTGTTGTCAGTTCAAAAAAATTATAATTTTTAACTATTATTTTCTAATTTTTTATATATTTTTTTTTAAGACTATTCTAAAAAAAAAAATATTTTATACTGTTTAGTTGTATTGTTTAAAAAAATGAATAGACTGACATATAACATTCACCAAATGTAAAATAGTTATTTATAAGGAAGCAAATAACAAATTTAAAAAAATAGATTTTAATTGATTCACTTTATGATGAATAAGGATATAATAAATAAACAAATAAAAGAAATAGTCTAATAACAATATATAAATTAAACAAGTAGACAGAATTGAGAGTTTAATTTGAAAATTGTTTAAATAGGAAATTTTCATCAGAAACTTCTTTAACAAAGTACTCAACGGTTCAATGGCTTGACTATTAGGATCCCCAATTAATACGGTAATTAATCTTTACCGTAAGTCTTTATCTTTTATGTAAGGATCCAATATAGTCCATTTTTTTTTTTTTATGAATAAGTTCATAAAATTTAAAAAGTTTTGTGCATATTATTTATTAAATAAAATAATAAATCATAATTACTTGTTAGAAATAATGGCAAATAAAAAAGTAATAAAGAAGACAAGACATTCTCAAAAACTACAAACTGTTAATTTAATACATTTAAAAGATTATCCCAGCTAACAGTTCTTATCTCTAACATACTGAATTTAAAAATCATAAGATTTTCTAATTTCTTTCATTTTTTATATCCTTTTCTTTTTAATAAAGTTTCTTTTTTATCAAATTCAATTTTCCTTTCTACTACAAGTATGACTGTTGATAAGATCAGAATTTTTTTTAAGCATAAATTTATACAGAAAATCTTCAAGTTTTATAACTAAAAACCCCTTAAAAAAATTGTAACACCTAATTATTTTTTAAATATTATGATTCTGATTACAATGCCCAACAAAAAAAAAATTTTTTTTAATTTTTCCTTCACTTCTTAAGCCAAATCTTACTAATTTTGAATTAAGAAAAATGAATATAACAAAGAAACATTTTATTAACTCTAGTTGTTTCTGTGATATACAATAGGTAAAGTATTTTATTCTAATCTGTTATGAAAATACAACACATTTTAATTACATATACCAACAATATAGAAAGTCCATTTGACATTTTATTAATGTTACATTTTAAGAGTCCTTAATTGATGAAAAAATACCAAGCAGTTGGTTGGGTCTAAAGAGAATCATGTAAGATCATTGTCTTTTGGGCTTCCCTCTTGTAAGTGAGTTCCAGAGCATTCCTACACACAGACCAGAAATAATGCACAAGAGCATTATTTCATTCCAATGCCCTGATATCTTTGTTCGATTACAGAAATATCTGATGGAATCTTTCTCAGTGTTCATCACTGATAACACACAACTAGGAGGGAAAAAGTCCAGGTGTGAAAAGAGAAAATGGATTTTAAGGGACATGTTGAACCGGCCTCTGTGGCATAAGTGGTAGCGTCTCAGGTATTCATCTGGAGGTCCTGGGTTCAAATCCCAGTCAGGCATTGCATTTTCACACCCTACAAATCATCCACATCTCATCCTCTGAAGTAATACCTAACGATGGTCCCGGAGGTTAAAAAAAAAAAAAGAAGTCATATTAGTACTTTTACTGATTGTACTTTTACAGTCGCCAACTGACTGTAGTTTTCATCTCTTTTGTTGCCTAAAAATCCACAAATGACTCCCTTTAAGGCTTCCTATGCTTCCTTTTCTTTCCCCTCCAAAATTCAATCAAACGTTGTATTGTTTTCAGTCGAATTTGTGGCCCAACAAAAATACTTTCCTTAACTTTTGCATTACTTAATGTACAAAATGTGTCTAAGTACTTACAATACCTGTCCTTCTCGGTTCATACTTTTGACAAAATTTTTCATATAACCCAGCTTTACAAGGAGTGGAAGAAGAACATCTTTTGGGTCCACGTGAGGCTCAGCAACATTTTTTCCCTAGAGTTCAGATTTCTTGCAAGCCAGTTTGCTTAAATATATGATTTCCTACCCCTTCTATCCCACATACATAAAAAAGCAGCAGTATTTAGTGTACCCCAGTTGCATTCCTAATAGTACAGAGATGACTTTTAGATCACCACAGATTTTCCCCTTATGTTCAGCAAATCTGATTTGAGTCTAGGAGATTGCCATGTTTGCATTAGTCTCCTTCATGTGAACTCCAAACTCCCATAGAGGAATACAACTACCTTGTGACATTTCGGCTGCCACCCCCCTCCCACAGTACACTTCATTTGACCTCAATAACCCCCCTCTGGGGGAAAAAACATCCACCTCGTGGCATTTCCAGTTGCCACACCACTCCCTCTATTCCTAGCCCTCATGAGCTTTATTGAAGGTCATCTTTCAGCCTTCAATCTAATAACATTCCACAGCCATCAATCGACCTCGGGGAGATGCTGCCGATGCGAATGCCCCGAGGGAAATTCACATTGGCAAATTTTGCCCAGTGTCCATTGCCTTCTACGAAGACACCTTGTAAACCACCACTTCATGTGAACTCATCAACAGGAACAGAAGGAAGACAGTTGCTGTTGTGAAGTAATTCAGCTTTCAAACTAAGCTCTATGAATAACCTCCAATCAGTTTGATTATGATTAAAATTCAAACATTTCATCAAGCCATTAAAGTCACAGCAAACAACAACATTGAAAAAAAAAAAAAAACAAGAAAGCAGATCTCTACAACGATGTTTGTACTATGACCCTGACATCACGTTGGAGAAGATTCCATTGCTATAGTCTTGATCCTAGTAGTTCTGCCTTCTCCTTCAACAAATCAAGGCTTGTTGGGTTCTTCTTCTTCCACACTGTCTTCATTTTCTACTTCAAAGCTCATAATTTTGGGATGGAGTAGGAACCAGAAAACTATCTGCAAGTGGAATAGGTAGAATAGCGAATGGTAGGTTAGAGTACTGAACTGTTCCTCTCTTCTTCATTGACAATCCTGCCGTTACAAGTGGAGTCAGCAGAAATAGCAGTTATCTGTATTGTTTTTAAGCTCTCTCCAAACCATTAACACAAAAAAAAAATCAATATCATTTCTTATTTTTCAACCATTCTCATGGTGTAACTGAACAAGAGTTGCAACATACATAAGGAGCCTGTGACTTACCCTGGTGTTCTACCTCAATACCAAAATAATGCTGATAGGTGATCTTCACAAGATGTGTCAGATTGCATTTCTGTGACAGAAATGTATCACCACAAATGTAACAAAACCTGTTCACTGAATTTACATATTTTCATGGCATTTTGATTTACTTCACTACAAAAGCACTCAAAAACCATATATTCTGCACTAATTACAACACAAACAATATGAAACTCAGAGTCACAGGAAGAGTAATAATGTTTATAACCTACAAACAGCTGGGGAACGTTGTATTTTTTCATTTAACAGATGTGACAACTCAAAAAACAAAATTACCCCTCAACTAAGAAAGTGATCAGGTAAAAAATGACATATTGCATCTCCTAATCTGTCATTTTTATGATGATTTTTGAATTCAGCAGATGGAAATACATTAGAATAGGCTATTTTTGATCCCAAAATACTGCAATGTTGGGCAGTGTTATTTGTGGAATATAATAAATAGATTAAAACAGTAATAATAATAAACTTCACGTAATATAAAAGATTATAATATTAGAAAATAAAAACATACTTCATTCACAAAATTAATGTGTAAACGAGTAAAAATAAATTTATGAATTCTATGAAGTAAGAGTTTGAATAGGTTCAATAGTTTGATAAACATCCATGGATAAATAAATAATCTAAAGCTTGCTGATGCAAGCAAGGAAAGTTAATATTATTTTACAGATTAAAGATGTGAAAAAAAACAGTTAATAGTTACCAATACATAATCCTGATTTTTCCTGGAGCGCCATTTAAGTGTGGTCTATTATAAACATGAAGTCCAGTTCCAACAATTGAATTAAGAAGAAGAATGTTTGTAACATCTCTATTTGGAATAACTCTGAAAAACAAGGGAATAAAACTAAATTAATTAATAAACATTAAGATGTAGCCAAATAATACCAGAACTTTCTTCTATTTAACTTAAAATAACACACCACTTCATACATACATCAATGAAAATTATATATTCATAACAGTTATAGTAAACATAAAGCATTAAAGTCAATTTTAAAACTAATATAACATAAGTTTCATTTAAAAATAAAAGTTTTTAAGAGGAACATAAAACACAATAAATTTCTACTAAAGCAATTCTAGCACTAATACTAACAAAGATAGCGGAACTCTTTACAAACAGATGAAGTATTTGTTTGTAATTTAGTGAAAAATATCTAAAGATTATATAGCACATGTTTATCAACTCCATTTTACAAAGAAATGATCACATTCACCACAATTTTTATATGAACAGTAAACCTCATGGATTTGGCAATAGGCCTACCACGGCTTTGGTGAATAAGCCTTACTAGTTAATGCTATATTATAAAAAATTAAATACTAGCTTCTAAAATAATATTTGTGTTGTATTTTTTCTATTTTAAAACACTACAATAGTTAAATAAATAAGTTAGCATTTTCAGTAATATTAAGTATACCTTTATTTTTCTTGTATTTTAAATACAGTTAAAGACTAAACTTTTTATATCTGTTATTGAACAGCATATAAGTGCTGGAGAAAACATGAAACAATGTTCAAAAATACATTTAATTCATTTTTTTTTTTTTTGCATGCTAATGAAATAAAAGTAACTAAGATGATATCTATTGTCCACAGATTACAAGCTAAATGAATTTTTTGAGCTATTTAATATCAGGTGAGAAGCAATGAAAGAGAGATTTTTAATAATAAGTAACAAAGTATAGTTAGTAATAGAACTAAAAGAATGATAATGATAAAGATATGAATAATGAATGCAAGACTAATCTTACAGTGAATTTGTAAAAAGTTTGATGTTTGGCAAAGCAGTTGCCTGATTAAATTTCTGTGTTGGAATTATTCACTGAATGAAACCTGAAACTTAGAAGAGACCTGGAAATGATAACAATCTTTTAAGAAGACCGAAAATACTTGGAAGTAAGCAATATTTATGATCATAACAATCTTTATCATACTTCATATATGTTCTATATGAAAACATACACATAATCAAACTACAATAAAAACATGAAAGCTGTAATCTAAAGTTAAGGATGTCAGAGAATGTCAAAATTAACTAAAACTAAATATTTTTATTACAAACTAATCAAAAGTTATTGTATTTGGAGTTTTTGTATTTAATTACAACTTTTAAATTTAACATTATATAATATGGCAAATATATTTACCACACATAATTTAATGCATATCCTGCAATGTTATCAAAACTTTTATCTTAGTTTAATATACATTTAAATCATGTAAATAATTGTATTATTATACTCAAATCAAGCATTTTTTGCTCTAATTCACAATTTTTTTTTACTTTGAGTTGAATCTCAAGTTGAAATTTATACTGGTTTGATACCATGTACAATTTCCAGATTTTTATCTGGTCCCCCAACAGAGATATTGTAGCTAAAAGTTCTAAAAAATTCAATTTTTTAAAGGTAAGCTACTCATCACTAATACTTTTTTATAACGTAACTATACTTATGTATATAAAAACACAGAAAAAAATTAGGGCTGAAAAACTGTTTATTCCTTGAGAAATTACCCTACAAAAACTGAATTTTGTTCATTTACAATCTATAATTTCGGCTACAAAGTGTACATGAGCAAAATCATATTAGATATGTAAACAGAGCTTAAACTTGTAGACCAGTATGTAATGAACACAGGATGATATGAATGTAAATGAAGTGTAGTCTTGTACAGGTCAACCATTTCTGAGATATGCAGTTAATTGAAACCCAGCCCCAAAAGAACACTGGTATCCACGATCTATCATTCAAATCCTTATAAAAATAACTGCCTTTTACTAGGATTTGTACCTTAGAACTCTTGACATTGAAATCTGCTGATTTGTGATGAGATCACCACTAGACAAAGCCAGTATGAGTAGTTTTGAAAATCACAGATGCCTATGTATGCAAAAAACAGCATAAAACTTAAAACAAAAATGGCCGCCATTTTTGAACCGGATACAGTAAAAATATTTTTTTTAATTAGTTTTGAACTACCCAAACCTAAGAGAATGCACCTATAAAATATGATTTCTTTTCCTGAAATGGTCAAGCAACCAATTATTTTTTTTCTGGACTACTTGGAATGGATGAGTCCTTAATATAAGAAAAGATGATCTCTAAATTACAACAAACTTTAATAATACAATATGCCTCCTTAAAAATGCCAATGAATTTTTTATAGCAAAAAAAGTTATAAAAACAAATATAATGAATACAATAAAAAATAATAGCATAAGAACAATTATTTTCATGACTTCAAAGACTAGTCTGAAGCTCAAGGTCTTAACCTACAAAAAAGATGTGGACATTCATATCCTTTAAAAAACCTTCAACTTGATTAACTTCAGGTTTAATGAATTATACAAAAAAAACACAAATTTTTCTTTCTAAATACAAATGAAAATGTTTTCTGCAATGGTTTTGCAAGTAAACTGCATGTAAATACATGTACTGAACCATAAATTTACATTTCTTAACTTAATCCACTCCAAGAATGTAACTGACTTACACACAAAGAACATTTTTTAAGGACAATTATGGTCAGAAAATATCCCAAAGCGAATAATCAATTTATCAACTTATACAAACGTGGGCCACATGCAAAAAAAAACCAATCGAAAGGCATAAAAAAAAGGGTTCACTTGATAATCAAAATTTCACCTTTTTTAAAAATGATTTTACACTTTATAGGGGGAAAAAGTGTAACAGGACAAAAAATTATTAAAATTTGGCTATACTTGGTCACAATCAAACGTAAAAAAAAGAGGATATTATACGTGCCATTCCCAAAAAATAATAGAATAATCAACTAAAATTCGTATTTATTTACCATTACGAAACTTAACATATGTAATAAATAAAAAATCCAAAATAAAACTACAATTACGCACACAAAATAGGTACGAATACAAATTTTATTTTTACCTAAGTATCAACCCAGGGTTCATTACGTTAACTGAAAGCACTGCATAACTTGATAAACCAACTGCTGGAGCATAATGATATAAAATATTTGATTTTGTTAAGGATTTCAAGCCATATTTTTCTAAAACTGAAGACACAGCCGGTTTTGCAGCCATTTTTCCCTCACTACTCTCCCATTGACTATACTTTTAAAAATATGAATAGTACTGATCTAGCACGCATATCATACTCCCCAAAAGGTGACAAAAATTTGTGAACTGTTTTCACTTCACGACATTAGGTGTCACTAGTGAGCATTGCATATTTGGGATAAGTTTTTTAAATGTTTGATAAGTAAGCAGTTTTAGGAAGTTACAAATAATGATAATGTTTTATAATGACAACTTCATATGTGTATATTTTAAAACCAAAAGAATAATTGGGTAAATATATTAGTATTCTGTTAGAGAATGGACTTGAATGTCTATCTATCCAACTGTAATGTCAATGAGTTATTTACAATTTTCGTTGTAGTCAGACGCAGTATTCATCAATTTTGTTACAGGATTTAATTCTTCATTTTGTTGTAAGCTTACATGATACAGCTTTTAACACATTTTATTGTGTAGTGTCAGAACTCATAGACCGTATCTTTATCCGTAAGAACGCTCATATTGTCAGCAGGCAATCATATTAAAAGGAAAGAAATCGGTTCCCAAAAAATCATACAAATAATTTCAGATGGTAATAATTTGATGTCAAGTCTCAGATCACACAGAAGTATGCCATAGAGAGTTAACTTAAATAATAGTTAAACTTATGAATATGTATGAGATGCCTTTGCACTGGAAATTACGTCCTAAATAGTTTAGGTATTTACTGTTATCGTTTCGGAGAAAGTAGTCAATAATTTATTTACAGTAATTGGGATTTTTCATTCGTAAAATAATGACAATAAAGTAACATTTACAATCACATATTATACAGGAGGTCAGAATAATATAATTATAGATTTATTAATATTCACTAAATAATATTTTCTCTTTGATAATACAGTGGGCAAAATAATAAATCACGTTTCCCAGTACAGACTATTTGAATATTTTTAGTATGAACTTAGAATATATTGAATCCCTAAGTAATGCAGAAATGCTTAGTTACGAAAGTTGGCAACGGAATTGGCTACTCGTTTCTTTTAATACTAAATTCCCTTTTCTTATTGGCGTTGTCAGTTCTCCATATTTATGTTGTGTTGTGGTAGTTTCGGGAAATAAAATGAAATTTGTGATAAAGTCGCAAGTTCGTGAAGTTGAACTGCCGACGTCTTCTCCCATGACTTCTTCTTATATCGGAGAAGAAACTGGGTAAAATATAAGACTGTAAAGTTTGTACACTTGGATAGAGGGAAACAAGCCGAGGCTTGTTACTTTTCAATGGGAATATGGGATATAGTACTTAGTAGATTATTTATCTGATACTTTCCTGCTTTAATAATTCATATCATTTAGTTTAATAATTTTATAAAAATTATGTTTTTTATATGACACTGAAGCTAGATTAGGCTAATGTATTCAACTCCAAGTTTTGGGTAAGTGCGAGACATAAATGTTAATTTTTCGGCCAATACAATAACTTGTGTAACCGTTGCCGAAATTTAAATTAAGTAAACACCAACGAAAGTTAGTTATTTCCCGTATTTCAAATGTCAGTTGGCACAACAATGTTATTATTAACTTCAGAACGAAAATGCCCTACCGGGTTAAGAACAGTTAATTTATTATGATAGTTTTTAGTGTTCATTCATTTTTTTTATGGTTATTGTTTTGTTGGTTGTTTAAATTAGACTATGTGAATGGTTTTATTTTGATGAGTTAGATTTTTAATATTATCTTAGTTTGATATTTATGTTTGTAAGTATTATACAATTTGAAAATATTTCATTATGTAGAAAACTTTTTTAACCTCCAAATTTTTCTGAGAATAAGGTTAAATGTAAACTTGTAGTCTTGCATAAAACATTTCTAACAGGTTTTTTTTTATTCTGCTGTATTTTACTGTTTTGAATTAGAACTTTGTTTTCTTAATCCTATGTTTTACTACTCTGGACTAATCTTTAGAACATTTGTCATTGATTATTTCTTTGATTGTATTTTCAACATAAACAAGAGTTGAGATTGATGTAAGGGGTAGAGAAGCAGCAACTTCTTTTTTATTTAGGAATTATTTTTTCCTTGAGAGTTAATATATCTTCATTAGAATAAAACTGGGAAATCCATTGACAGTTTAGCTAACTTAACCATGTTAGCATTAGCTGTTAGATTTATGTAAAATAATCTGTTGAGTTTATCTGTTCTTTAATGAAAATAGTATGTGAGTTGATGTTCATATTGTACAGTTCTTTTTTTAAGGTTGTACTATTATTTTGTACATAAAATATTTTTGAACATATCCAATATATTTTCTTAATAGTTCGTTAAATTTTTATAAATGTTGAAATAAGGTGTTTTTTAAATTGTTATGAGTCGTAGTCATATTGTAAGATTTTAAGCTAGTTTTTCACATTGTGATAATTCCTGTTTATTAAAAATCCTCCAAATATAAGAGTCAAAGAAATTTCTTGCTCTTATTCATTTATCCTCTTAACATTTAAAATATATGAAGTTTAATACACATTTAAGAGTTACGTATTGGTTACATTAATGCCTAAATTTTTAATATTGAAGAAGAATATTTCACTTCTTTGTACATTTTGTTTTTAAGAATTAATTTTTATAATTGTTTTTGCAAAACTTTAATGTTAGTAGTAATATTGACCCAAGATATAACACAAATTGAAGACCAAGGTTAATATTAGTTACAAAGAACTGTCCTCATTTTATTGAATATTGCCATTCTCATTTCAAAATTACTGTTTTTCTGAATAATTTGTTCTCCCAAATCCTTGTATTGGTGTTCTTTTGCTGTTTGCAAAATTCCAGTAGTAAAATATATTCCAATGATATACGAACCACAGAGTAGTTAAATGTAATGTATTTATTATTTAACAGCACATTCTGATGGCAAACCATTTGTATAATAAACTATAGTTATTCTCATTCAAACAAGGTTTGTAATTGCCCATGGACCCCAAATCAAGAAAGTTATACTAGATATTTGAATACTTTCAGAACATATGAATCAATTGGTCATCACAGACTTAGTGAAAAAAATTATTTTTTATGTATAACTTTTTAATAATTTATGTTTTTTTTTTTCCATTAGCTGTTAGATTTACTTCACATAATCTGTTGGGTTTATCTGTTTTTTAATGAAATAGTTTGTGGTTCAGGGAATAATTCTATCCCCTTCAAAAATTTATAATACACTGTTTAAAATAACAGAATTGCTTTTGAAAAATGTTTAAAGTTAACCTTTTACAGTTAAAATAAGTAGGAATGAAAAAATTGAATATTTATAGCAGAGATGCACCTCACAAATGAGCATAATATATATTTTAACGCAAAATTCAGTGAATACCAAATTCTTTTCTACCTTAAAATAAAAAAGAATACTGACTTATTTACAGCATATTTTTTCGGATAAAAATATAACTTTTTAGCTAACATTTGTGCCAATTGAGTATTTGAGATAGTCTTGTTTTTGCCTGTTGATTTTTTTCCCATCTTATCTGTTGTAATAGTTCTTTGTTTTACTATAAGTTCCTTTTGAAATTTTATAGTTTTTTCTTTTTTTTTTTTTTTTAAATATTTTCTAAATTAATAGGCTAACCAAATGTTTATAAATTTACTAATGATTATTTGTGAATACACTTAAGTATGTATTAGAAGAAAAATTATATTAGTTGCAACTTGTATTACAAAACCAACATTGAGCATTGAGATACCTTATAATAATGTGGAATAATTCTATTGTGACTGCAACATGAAATCTGTTGTAAATATTAAAAAATGCACAACATACAAAAAAACTACTGCAAGAAAGAAGCTATCTTTATAATATTTCAGCCACTATTGTAGAGATATGTTTTCCAAAATTCAATTTTTTATAATTAAAACCTATAAATTAAATTATATTTTATTTTTCATATTTATTTTTAAATTATTTTTAAAATAATAACCAAGAAATGTTTGTGAAAGTATAGAATAAAAAATAAAGTCGCTATTTTAATTACATAGCAGCAGAATTTCACCCCTTCAAATATGATTAATTTATTAAAAAGTTTTTACTTTTGTTATGCATTTGGTATGTTTGAAAAGTATCAACTCTAGGCCAAAAAAAATGTAGGAAGAATCAAATATATGTTTGAAAATAATAATTTTCTATGGTTTCTAATCTTGCTCGCCTTCAGCGTAGCCCTCTTGCTACTTTACATGCTAAAGACAGCACCGGCTTACTGTTACTGGAAATAATTTTTTCAGTGCTCTAGTGATGACTACTACCTATGCCTGCATTTTTCATGATTTCCAGCTATCAAATCAGTATCCTTTCAAAGGTATCTTTAACTTGAAGACGACCTATTTGACAAAGAAATCCAGCCTTCCGATGCAACAAATGGGCAGGTGTTATGATGCAACTCTCACTCACTTGATTCCCACAAGTCTAGCTTCTTACACTATATTGTATGATGAAGTCTGTGCAGAACCTCTAGCTTGTATTGCTTGTTGGTAGTTAGGCTTTCCAGTGTGCATATTTGTGATGCAAAACCTTGCAGCAGTCAAAACAGTCGGTAAAAGACTCGCTTTCTTTAGCTGTGATGATGATG
>JAAAKQ030089599.1:0-14757 GCA_010016005.3 Zanna intricata
CTGTAGTGTTTTGTTTTGTATTTTTCTGTGTTATTTTAAAGAAATGTTAGGGCCCTTTACACCCTAACATATGACGACCCTTACGGTGATTATTGATTAATTTAAAGAATGTGACGAGGGCTAATGACCATAGCAGTCGATGCCCATATAAAACCAAATTAAAAAAAAAAGAAGAAATAGAAAATGATCAAAAACAGCTCACAAATAAAATTGTACTTAAAATCTAAAATTAGATGGTTTTAAGATCTTAAAACAATCATCATCAGCACTAAAAACATATTAAAAATATAAATAAATGAGTAAAAATATTAATGAAAAAATAATAGACATTAATTTAGAAATATACAATAATTATAAGACACTAGGATTTATTGAGTTGTTTATCAGTAAAATTAATATTTTTAATTATTTTGTAATTAATTAAATTAGTAAGTCCCCATTACTTAAAGTTTATTTTGAAACTATCTAATAAAGTAACAACAAACAATAGATGAAAGTTCACTCATAGATTAAGGGCAACGCTATTTGTTTTAGATAGTATTCATTGAATTATTTTAACAAACATTTTTTACCATCTGTTATGTAACTGTAAAATTTATTGTTGTAATAAAAAACGATTTATTTCGAAATTTTGTGTAGATTGCCACAATCACATTCACAAGCAATGTAATTGGTTAACCGTTACAGCCAAGTTAAGGAATCTAACTTACCTGAAAAGGACCAAACAAAAAGTTAAAATATGAATTTGATGCATAATAGGCAAATATAAAAATACAAGGTCATGCAAAAATTATTGACAAGAAACATGAAATCTTATCAGATTTTAACAAGAAAAAAAATGATTAACTACATCTAGATTTATGAATTATATTATTTTTTTTTTTTTATTTTAATTTTTGCAAAAGTTTTACAATTTTTTCTTTTTTTGAATATCAAGTATGATATTTCTGATAGATCTATATACAATAGGTAACAAAAAACGTGATATGATATAATATTAAATTTTTATAATGTTATAAAAGAATTCCGTTAATCCTTTGAAATTATCATCAAGTAAATAAAGAAGTGTTAAATAAATTTGTATGAAAATACTTTTTTCAGTAAAATAAATTGCTATTTATGTACGTAAGGCATATTTTAAAAATAACTGAAAGAGCAAGATTGCTCTAATATATTTCATAAGAGTTTAGTAGGCTTTCTAAAACGATTGAGTTCAAACCTGTTTCGAAGATATTTATAGCTTATCAGTTTCATGAACAAATGCATCTTATTTTTTTATTTACTGGTAGAATTACAAGCGTAATTAAATAAGTCAATAAAGTTTTTTGGTAAATTCTCATTAGGATTTGATAAAGTTCGTCGAGATTGTTTTACTCAAATAATAACAATATCATAACAATTGTTTTCTATTAATTAAACTTTTCTAAGATTAATAAAGCATCTACTTAAAAGATATATACGAAAATGATTAGTCTTTGTAAACGATATGTTTGTAAATGTAAAGAAAATACAGACTTCAGTTTGAATAAAAGTTTTCATAGTAATTGAACGAGTAATTCAGTATTGTATTTCATTAGGGGGAAATTAATGGATATCAATGTAATGACTACAAAAAAAGAACTTACATAATTCAAAAATGAATAATTCAATATGTTACTTATTTAGAATAAGTAAGGATTTGTTAAATTGTTTATTAAAATAATATTTTCACTTATTCTATAAATAAATTCACGCCCCCGCGCGCACACACCCACACAGAAATAATTAAAGGAAAATAAAAAGTTCTCTAATTAAATTTTAAAAATTATAATTATTCCTATATTGAGTCTTGTTGTTACTGGTTGACATATCAAAGATCAAATTAAACTCAGAAAAATATAATTATTTTTGTAAAAAAATTTTATTAGTAAAGAAGGTCCCTTAATCCCTTGATAAACAAGAAATTAAACATCAATCTTTTAGTGGAAAATATTTCTAACATCTTTTTAAGCTAAAGTAACTTTAACTTGAAAGGATATCAACCAACTTATATAATTAATTATCTTGAATTGAATAAGATGTTTTATAAAAATATTTTAACAGAATACAGCCTCCTGCCACTAAACGATGTAAATAAAAATTCGTTTATAAAAGTTTGGGCTTCATGTAATTAGAAAGGCAAATAGAGGATGCTTAATCCAAAACGATAAAACTTAATTAGTACTCTAAATTTTCTCCCAAATTTCAACCGCTTAGCACGGTGTATATGAGCGTGATGAAACTTATTCTAGTTGGTATTTCCAGTTTGGTTTAAAAACGTAATTACCAATTTTAGAAAAAAAAAAGCAGGCATAAATCGAACAACCTTCTGATGAAATTCTTTACTGTTTTGGAATTTGAAGACTTTATTTTATCTGATTCTTCACAAGGTAGAGGAAATGACAAAAAACCTACCAATAAAAAGTGAATTTAAGAAATTTCTTAGAAGACAGCTAACGTTAGTTGCAAATTTTAGAGCGGTTTTACGGTGAACAAAGAAGAAAACTTTGGGAGTGATTCTTCTAAGTCGTTATATTGGTAACCGTTTCTCTTCCTAGGTCATTTACTTAGCAATTAAAATCATATCTTCTTATCGTGCCAGTTTTATAAATAAGAAGTATACAGTTAATATTTCTTAGACGATCCGTTTTGCAAATCGGATGTATTGGATGGTGGAATCGGATGAAATAAGGGCTGCAGCATTTATTTTATTCTAATTAAAATTTAAATATTGCAAGCTATTGAAATGAAAATAATTCCAAGTTATCATAAAAATACAATAAATTGTAACACTACAGCAATTCAGGGAGTAATTAAAACTTAAAATTTACAGATAAAATACTTTACAACGGCTGAATGAGTTGTTAAAGGATAATAAGATATAAAATTTAAAGTAATTTTTATAATCGTTCTAAAAAAAGAAAAAGTTTAGTTCGGAAAAATATATTATATAAAGAGATTGGATGGAAAGTAGAAAATCCAGTTTTCTATTCTTTATCCCGAAGGATAACACGCGACGAAGAAATCATAATATTGACAATGAATTATAGAGGAGTGATAACATAGCTACAGGAGAGAATTCGGTATGGAAAATCGAAGTCATGTTTTTCATGTAAAAATGTTAGGAAAATAGTTCAGCCATAACTAAAGCAGTAATCTTTCAAATTAAGTTCAGATATTTATGATTTGTGTCAAAGGATAGATAAATATTTTTATTTATTTTTAAAAGATAGCCTTATAAAACAAATCTCGTAAACCAGCAGTACGATCAAAATTATGTGCAAAGGAATTATGTTTAAAGTGTAATAAAACGAAATAATTTTATACATTAATTACAGAAAAATATTTACTACATTTTAGAAAAAAAAAAAAAAAAAAAACAATTTAATATTAACATCATAAAAACTATATATTTATATCAATTAGTATACTCCTTCGAGGCTTCGGTCACGTTACATGCGTAAGAACTTCAAAAATTGGAAATAAATTTTTAGTGCTTAAAAGTAGTTGTTCTCATAGTTATCACTAGTCAAATTAACGGATAAAATAGATTAATTAGGATGAATGACAACTTTTCAGTGAAATAGAATTTATAAAATAAAATGACAAAATAAGAAAACTGTTAAACTTCTGGGTATATTTCTTGTATTACTGTAATCGGGTAATAACAACCATAAAGCTTAGAAACAAGTAACCTACCAATATAACAAAATATTAATTGTACTTTTGATTTCGTTCACAAAAACACAGTTACTTTGTCAATTTTAACATTTAGTTGCATTCTATCGGCCTATATACAAATAGCTGGAATCTGATCAAGATGAATAACCAATTTCAAACTGTTTAATTCAATAACAAATCATTAAAAAAATGTAAATATTTCTGTAATCATTTAATGAGTTACCTTTTTTAAAGTCGGGTTAATATTTTATTAGTTTCAAAGATGAAGTAAATATGTAAGCATTTGGGAATATTTTAAGATTCTCGAAATAAACTGCCTATTAAATTATAAACTTTGCATTATATTTCAAAAGTAGATATGAAATTCCTTCTTTCTCTTATTTTTTGCTCCTAATGATGTTATTTGAAATAGGCTATTATACCGACTTAAATTATCTAAGAAATGCTTAAATAAAATAGGTGTTCACAAAATCATATTTTTAATGAAATCAGGAGAATATTGAAGTTCACGAACTACTTTGTCCCCAGCATAGCAAGATCCCGAAGTTTCTTCATTCCATTTTTGGCTTTACAATGGTTACACATTTTAATCATTTTCATCTATCTGAATATCATTTTAATTCTAATAGTTAGATTCAGGATGGTAATCAAAACCTGATTCGAGATCTAACATATTTCTGGAAGATTTAACTCGATTTTCAGCCATGCGTATACCCTATTGTTCTTCAATTTTTTGGGAACGCTGGGACATTCATTCATTTTGTCTTTGATTATAAACTCTAGCTAGTCTAGATGTTGTGTAAACTAACCTAGACATTATGAAAATAGTAATACCAACTAGAATTTTGAATCTATGTCAATAATCTCTTATCCAGATTCAACATCTCTGTTGGAGAAGTAAAAATTCACTATTTGCTAGTTTACTTGTGGGTTGCTGCCATATTAGCCCACCGCACTGATCTACTGGTTGAAACGAAATCGCAAATCAGCTGATTTCGAAGCAGAAATTTCTAAGGTTCAATTCCCAGTAAAGGAACTATGGATTTGAAAATCCTACATAATACTAGATCGTGGATACTGGCATTAATTGGTGGTTGGGTTTCAATTTTGGGTTTCAGTTTACCACATTTCTTAGGATTTGTCTGCGTGAGATTGTACAAGACTGCACTCCATTCAAATTCATACATATCACTCACTCATCCTCTGAAGTAATACCTTACGGTATTTTCGGAGGAACAGAAAAAGAGAGAGGGTTTCCGCCATTTTAGCCAATGACATTAAATTTAGTAACACGAAACACGTAATACTTTTTTGAAGAAGTCGATATTGATATAGACAATAATCGATGTAGAAAATTATATTAAATTTAGTAACAGATTTTCTAGACGATTTATTTATACGTTATTTTTAAAAATATGATTTATAAAGTAAATAATATGATTACTAAGTATGTAATATACCATAAAATAGTGAGTTAAGTGAAGTTTGAACCGTGGTAAACATTCTGGAGGTCATAAGAAAGCTGGAGTAAAAATTTCGTAATGATTGATTCAGTCGTTTTCGCGGTTATCGGAAACAAAAAAAAAATTAGTAATCTTGTTGCAGTGACACATATATAAGAGCTCATTCAAACGAAGCGCAAAAATTGGCAGATTGTGGTGGCGACCTTGATTTGTTTAAATATTTCAAGCGTCATTTGTTTTCAGTATTTTAGATCAATCTTCATGAGAGACGACTGGTTCATGAAATTCTACGGTCCTCAACAACGTTTACAAATTAAATATAGGAATACGAAATCAGTTACTATTATGTATCGTGTATTTCGCGATGTTAATGAAGTGTAAAATCGGCCAAATAAAAGCACATTTCATCCATTATTTGATTAAAATATTCAAAGATAATTTTCTCTCATACGTTGAAACACCAATGCAGTAATTATTTTCAAGGAGTCAAGAGAATATAGCTCTGTTTAAGTGCTTGTAAAAATCAAAATTTATCGGTTTCATATCATTCACACGAATTCTTCATTTCTTCAATAGCAACATGGTTAATTTTGCGTCAAGATATTGGTCCACTCGTATATCCTTATAAGATTCATCTAACTCAACAACTAAAACCTCGGGACCATTTTTAGACGTATTGCAGATTGTAGTCTAAAGTAGCGGTGGATCTAAGTAGAAGTAAAGAGAGTTTTAAAATAATTACGATAAATTATTTTAAGATGAATAATGAAACACCTACAATAAAGAATTTTAATGGTAAAAACAAATTTCATTCAAAAAATGTTAATATCTTAATTAGATATAAGTTTTTTTTTGTGTTTTTTTTTAACAATCGACGGCTCAAGTGGAACCATAATTATAATAATAATTATTAACTTATCAAAGTCGCTTGATAAAAAACACATAATAAGAGGTTCTTAAGGAACTCCCCATAACAAGTAAACCATAAAACCATAATAATAGTCGTCATCAGTAAATATAACAGTGATTAAATTATTTTATGTTTTCGCAAAATTACTTTTATAATGATATATATTTTATAAAAGTAAATCTTTGCAAAGTTTCTACATTTTTACACCAAAAATATGTAATTGCTGAAAAATGTATTTGATGTATTGTATATCTATAGATGTGTAGTGTAACTGTAGATGTAACTGCAGTCAAGCGGCAGTTGCATTGTATGCACACGAATGTGCATACAATGCAATCGACAGAGTGGTCCTCTGTCGATTCTTTCACGACGAATTTTTCTGCATGAGAAGTTCGATGGTAACACAAAATCTTTAATATGCCAGAGTTTTTTTACCAAGTGTAGCCGTCTAGTTGTCTTGCCATTTTTTGCGAAGAGTGAGCTTTACATGATTTATAAAGTTGGATATAATAACACGGGTAGTGAAGGATGGAAGGGACCGTCCTTCTCTAGTCCATCACTCATCCTTTAGGATGGTTGGTACATGCGTCTTTAGCAGCGGAATATGCACATTCATTACCCACAATCCCAAGTGGGTAGGGATCCAACAAAAACTCAATTGTGTGTTGCGAGGTTCAACTCGGCGATTGCATTGTAGATTTCGATGTCGGTAGGATATCTGCAATAAAAATTTTTTAAAGCTTGGAGAGTACTACATAAGTCGCTACAAATAAGGATATGATGGTACTTAGGGTTAATGATATTCAAAGCCTTATATAATATAATTCAGCAGTAAATGCACTCTTAATACCAGGTAGACCAAATATGTAGGTTCTGTGATTAACAATAAATGTGCTTCCAACGGAATCGTTCTGTTTCGGTCCGTTTTTAAATAATAATTCTAAGAAAAACTTTAAAATTTTGTTTTTATGTTGCTTTCCGAGTAGAATAAAATGGATCGATCTAGAACGAGAAAAAGAATAAAAAACACGATCACAACGAGTATGCTCTTATTCAAAGAGTATGATCACATTTATTACTGATAATTAAAATTAATCACAATGAAACGTAATAATATAATCACTAACCTACTAATCTTTGTTCTGGTTTTTATTACAGAGTCCGTGGATTGAACTTTAGTGGATTGATAACAATTTTCAAAACATTATAGCACTTCAACCGTAGCAAGTATTTATCAGGTTCGTACAGAAACTGCAAATAATAACAATGCTTTTTGTTACAATTACGTAAAATATCGATGTAAAAGCATTTTTATAGGTTAAATATAGGTGAGATTGATATTTAACCTACATCAATCTGTTAATCGATGAGTGATTAATAGCCAATTGAGATAATATTAAATAGAAAAACAAATTAGTGCAACAGACCAAACCGTTACAGTGAAAGGCAATAATAAAATAGTATCCAATTATATATAACATTTTATAATAAACTGCTAAAAAAAAACAATTATAATAATTTTTATAGCTTTAATAAGATAGTTCGAATTTAAAGGAAAAGTATAATTTATCAATTGTTTTAACGTGATTTAATCTAAAGTTAATTCTATATCACATATTTACCTGTATTTTCTTTTCGTTTCACGATGTGGTACGTGATATTTACTTACGGAACATTAAACAAACAACCTTTGTTATTTCTACCAGTAGAAAGATAATAGAGATGAAAGATGATAGAGTACATATCAGCTTATTAAACATTTCAGATGCTTTATGTTAGTTTAGATCTTGAAACATCATGACAACTATGTAATTTATCCATAATATCTTTTTCAAATTAAATTTTTTAGATAAGCAAAAAATAAAACTACAGTAATTTTTAAAATGAATCAAATCGCAGTTTATTTCGCTATTAATCAAAGAGAATAAGTTGCATTTAAAAAGTAATAAAACTTGATAGCGAAACCTCAACTTCATTTTGGCAAATTTTATCAACTTACGTACCACAACAGATCTGTTAAAAGATAAAAATATACTAATTTTAAAGAAAGTGCTAAGGACCCAATTTATCAATATAATTATAGAGGCTTCTAACTCTTAACGAGTACATAATTAAAGGTCAAGGTTGTTTAAGTATTTAAAAGCCCTTTCTTTTTCTTTCTAACCTCCGGAACCACCGTAAGGTATTACTTCAAAGGACTAATGAGAATGATATGAATATAAATGTACAATAAAAAATATTAATGTATGTAAATATAAATGTATGAACGAATGAATATGAATGTAAATGTGCAGTCACAGGTTGACCGTTCATTGGATATGTGGTTTATTGAAACATAACACCAAAGAACACCGAAATCTACCATCTATTATTCAATCGGTATAATATTAACTACCTTTACTAGGATTTAAACTATAGAACTGTCGACTTAAAAATCAATTGATTTGTGATTTAACCGCAAGACCAACCCCGTGGGTTTTAGTATTTAAAAACCCAGTTAATTCCTAATGACTGATGCTTTTTATAAGAAATAACTTTACTCCTCCCAACTGATTCAATCCATCTGTTACACATTTTTAATAATACAACAAAAAGTAATCCCTATACAAAAAAAAAAAACTGTTATTCCTAAGTTCAAACAAAATCTAAGGTCTTACAAAAGATGAGTAATTTTTACTAGGGGATCAAGAAGTGAACCACGTAACATAAAATCTCCAGTAACAGAAAAAAAAATTATATGATTTCTATTACGTACTTAAAAGGAACTGTAATAAGATTGATGGAGTCAAAGTCGTTTGGATACATTGCCTTCTTACTTTATAGAAACTGGTAGCGGTATTCTAATCTCATATAAAAATATGTTCTCCTTCTCGAAACGGTACAAAAAAAAAACACCTAATTTTATAAAAGGAATTTGGTATGCTATTTAGGTAAATTTCAATTTTTTTTTTTTTTTTTTTTTTACCTCCAGAACCACAATTGAGTTATATCTTCCGAGGGATGAGATGAATGAATTGTAGTGTGTGTGAAAAATGCCATGCCTGACCGGGATTCGAACCCGGGACCTCCGGATGAAATTTCATTAAAGTCATTCGGAAACTTCTTTCTTTCGTCAGACAAAAGCAAATAATAAAACTTAAGAATGTTTTCTTAAGAATCTGTAAGAATCTTACATAATAATTAATTCACATTTTATTTATTTCTTAAAACGTCATCAGTAATCTTAAGAAAATAGTAAAGCAAGTATTAATAAAAAAAAAAAAAAAAATTATTAAAAAAGGGCACAATACTAACAATATGAAAAATTAAAAATTTTTTCGACGTGTAATAGTTTGAACAACGAAAATATATACACCTTTCTTTTGAAAAATCAGTTTTTTAATTTATTTACAAAGTTTGTTAATTAATTCACAAATTATTTCCCTTAAAAAGTAGTATTTATAGTCGGTTTTATTAATGAAATAATCCTTAAATGGATTTAAACTAAATTTTTAAAACACTCTATTCAGACTCTGAATAAATCTAATGAAATTGGAACTGGAATGCTTTGACGTATGCACAATTAAATTTATCCTCCATCTATCTCAAACAGACATCAAGCGTACTTCATAACATCAAAATTCTTTTAAAAAATATCTGAATTCAGACCTAAATTTCAGTGACATGTAAAATAGAAATTTAATTGCTTTTAAAGAACCAAAGCCTGTTAAATTGTAGAACCTTTTTTGAAATTGAGGCCTCTTAATGTAATTGACATTTGGCTTAGGAGTAAAATAAACCTGTAAAATAACTAATATCAATTATAATTTAAAAAAATATATATTATATATTATCGTCTTACATTTGAAAAAAAATAAAAATAAAGTATAGGCCTAAATGATAATCGCGTAAATTTTTAAATCAGATTTTTTTTTTGTTCTGTTTAACCTCCGGAATCACCATTAAGGTATATCTTCAGAGAATGAGATGAATGAATTGTAGCATGTGTGAAAAATGCCATGCCTGACCGGGATTCGAACCCGGGACCTCCGAAAGGCCGAGACGCTACCATTCGCGCCACCGAGTCAGGCTTTGAAATCAGATTGTACAGAAAATAACTTAGTTATATGTTAAAGTTGAACAGATAATATTAACATGAAAATTTTAATAAAATTTGTTCTTGTGATAATTTTCTCGTCACGGTATTATTTAGTTATTTTCATTTATAATTATATAAAGAAGTTCTCAGAAACGGGTGAGTAGTATTGATAGTTCTTTATCTTTTAAGCTTTTACATTGTAAAACTTTCTATCAATTAATTAAGTTAACCAAACTAATCTATATAGTTTTAAATACAGCGTCTGGCCTTCTTGATAAAATTCTATCTTTTATATAAAAATACAATGTATAATTAACAAAGTATCACTCCGTTAGCGACAAATAATAGAAATCGTTCTAGTGACAATTCTTCCTTCTTCTACATCACTCATTACAAATAAATCTAAGAGAACCGTCCTAAGAAGAAAAATCGAAGATGCATTTTACAAAATTTGTTAACATCAATGAAATATAGAAGTTATGTTTACTTTCTGCCTCTGGAATCACCATTAGGTATTACAACAGAGGATGAGATAAATGATTTGTAGCCTGTGTGGAAAATGCCATGCCTGACCGGGCGGGACCTCCGGATGGAAGGCCGAACTCTACCACTCGCGCCACGGAGGGTGGTACAAGTTATGGATACTGTCCTGGATGACTATTCAAGCTAAAATACAAGTATACTACAGTAGAAATTACAATCATATAAAATTGAAGTCCAAATTCACAAAATCATATTCTAACATCATTAACTTTCTAGAAAGCCGTAATATTTCTATGCACCTCTAAAATGTATGCACTTCAATGCTAATCTCGTTGATATTTAATGAAAAATAGAGAGGATCTTTAACAACGTTATGTTTTAACCAAAAATGCAACAAAACCAACTAGGAATACTAAAAATCCAGTACTTCATGGAAAAATTCCTTTTGAAATACCCCTTGTTAAAAAAGTTATCGTTCAGTGCCAAAAGTGCCAACATTATGATCACATAAAGTGTATAGTAGACACCCTTCTTGCTCCTTGAAATGCGCAAGTGAACATCCTAATGCTGACTGTCCGAAAAAGGATAAACGTAATACAGCAAAATTCATTTTGTGTGGTGAGACTATAAAGGACGTTCTTTATATAAGGAATTCATAAGAGGAGATTCCTTCAAAGTAGACTCAAACCAAATGTTTTTCAAAATAATGAAATTCAACATCAATCCAAGGGATTCGTAAATTGTATTCAATAATTCTTAAATGGAGCCGAAACAGTTAAACTGATCACAGTTTATATGTGGACAGATTACCTAAAATTCTGCCACCGTATATTTCCGTGAAAAAGGTGATTCCACTTTTTCTTAGTCAAAATAATAATCTGAATTCAGCTTCTTCACAATCAAGCCTATCATAATCTCTTCGTTTTTCAACCTTTTAAATTCTAATAATCAATCTACCCACAATTTAGAAAGATTAATGTTACAACAGTTAAAAATCTAAGCGACGAAACTATAAAAACACATTAGAGCCATTCTTTATACTCGTATTATATCTTCCATATTAACTAAAGCAGGATAATACTTCATATATCTGGCTATGTGGAATACTAAGGGTAAGCTCAGCATAGGTAAAAAATTAACGTCTTCATTATGCTAAATATTTAGTCATATTACTTAGTTCAGAGACTCACTTCATACACACACTGATTATTTTTAGGCTGCAATAAGGCAAATTCTCCCTAAAGTCGTGCTCACGGAGTTTTGCTCTAATATAATAATAATGTGGAAGCACACAGTCCGGTGGTTAATCCTTCATATCGCTTGATTAGCTCGCTACTTTCTCTTTCAAAAGTGAAGTTCCAAAAACTTCTACTTAAAAAGTTAACACTCCTTAGAAAAATATGGACTAATACATGGCTACCAGTTTTGCTTTCTAGCAACGAATATGCCATCGAACAGATGTACAGAGCTTTTTCTAATATTTAGACAGCTTTAGAAGAAAATAAATTTTGCACAACTGCTTTTCTTGACTATGCCAATGCTTCGACAATGTGTAGAACACCGGTTTTTTTTTGAAGAAACAGGGTTTACCCTATCAATTTATAAAATTTTTCGGCTCTCTTTTAAATAATAGACATTTCAAAGTTAAATTTCAGATGAATAGTCTCAACTATTTTCCATAAATAAAGGTGTTTCATCAGGAGGTGTACTCTTTCACATTTTATACTTATTCCATGTACGCCACCGATCTTCCAGATTCTCCAAACATTATGATACCTGATTTTTCTGATGACGCCGCAGTACAAGCGATTCACGAGTCATCATAAGTACTTCACAGCATCTACAAGAACAATTAAGCAACATTGAACCATGGCAAAAAGTAGCGTATAAAGTCAAATGAAAATAAAAGTACACACGTTGTTAACTTTTCGAATAAAATCTCCCCCTCTGTTACACATAATGACATGAACCAATCACAGTCTGATTCAGAAAAATATTTGGATATTCACCTTAACAAAAAACTCACACGGAAAACTCATATTTGGACCAATAGTAAATTTCGTCAAAAGAATTGGAATGTAAATAAATACTGAAAATTATCTCTGAAAAAGTAAAACCAACATTAAACTGATCAGGAGCTATGGTATTCAGTTTTAGGAACTTCAGGAAAATTCAGCATAAGTATATTTTAACGATTTCAACCGAAAATTTTATGCACCATCACAGATTTATTTTGGTACATTACAAAAAACATTATAAATCGAGAACTCAACTTACCTACAGTCAAAGAAGAGATCTCATGTTTTACTTTTACGTATCATTCAAAATTTAATAACCATCCAAATTTTTTTGCCAATTAACCTTTTTAACAACAGCGACGACACATCCGCTTTCATAGCTTTTAAAATTTTTTAAATTCAATACTTCTAAAAATTAAATTCACATTTAAAATTTAATTGATGTAGGACTTTCTCCTTCCGATTTCCAATCATTTACCACAACTATACATTTTCCGGAAGAAACTGATTATATACATTGAATTAAAAATAAACTTATATATTTTAATACAAAAAATAATAAATGAACAAATAACAATACTAGAATAAATCGGAGCGGCCTTATATGCTATCATCAATTAATCAGATATTATGTAATAAGTATCTAATAATCCCATATTTTACTAATAGAAAAGAACAAACATTTTAATCATCTTTTATCTAGGTTACCAATTATGTTAAATAATTAGCATGATGAGCTAATATTTATATGGTCTAAGGTCCCAATCTCGATAAAGAATTTGTGTATTTTCAACTGTAATTTCATACATATTACATTCATTGTTAAAGTATACGTGTTCGGGGTTAAATTCTGAAATAAGATCTATTAAGGAAATTACCTGTTGGAATTTTTAGGCGGGGAAAAATGATATAAAAAATGCTTTTTACTTTTTTCCGTTTGGTTATTCCACCACTCAATGAAGTGAGAAGTCAAAAAAGATTGTTAAAAAATTAACAATTGGGAATGAATTGATTTTTGAGGAATCAAGCATGTCAATCGTTAAGTATTTTTTAAAATCATGTAGGGTAATTTTTTCCCACGAGTTTTCTAAGACTTCCTAAGTCCAAAAATTCAATGGTGACATGACGCTTGCAGAATCGTGTGATTTTTTTTTTTTAGTAAATGAAATAAAATAATGATTTCTTCGTTTTTATAAGAATAATTTAAAAATATCCCAAGAATCATTCATCCAAATGGTCCAGTAGTTTTGAAAATAGAAAACAATCAGAGATCGCTCAAAACAATGAACAGTTACTTACTATAGCATCAAATTCATTTCCCATTGCCACAAATTTTATCTTCAGATATTGTTATATTATAATAATATAAATAAAATATATTATATAAAATAATATATAAATAAAATATATAATAATATAAATAAATTATATTTCTATAATTTTATGATTTATTGTTATATAATATATTATTCATCTATTATTCAGTTAGAACGAGATTGGTGTTTTTACAGAGAACAAATAATTCTACAATTTTAATATAAACTGTGAACTTCTAATTAATTTATCTCATATATTTAGTTAAATATCCAAATATCTTCTTTACAGCATTTTCATTAATTTTTTAATCTATTATTTACGATAAATTGTCTAAAAATATTCTAATTAATACCGGATGATATTTTTAATACTTAAACGTGAAAAAAACCTAATTAATTTAAGTCTACATAGCTTTTTTTTTTTATTAGCGCTTATAAAACGATTTTAATTTTACAAATATATATTTGTAGATGATAGTTAACTACTAGCCGTGCGAGGATAATAAGGAAATTTAAAATAAAATAAAAAAAATGCTCTGGTATAAGAAAAACTGTATAATGATATTAAATTTAGAATAAAAAAAAAAAGTTGAACAATAAGTTAATTTAAATTTTGAATGAACATTAATTTAATAAAAAGTATTTAGAAAAATAAGAAAATGTATAAATTATTATTATTATGACAGAGGTGTAGTGAATTTTGAAAACTAATGTGATATTTACAAAGTAAATAATAATGATTAAAGGTTTAATATTATTACTTAATATTTAACATTATAATTGAAATTAA
>JAAAKQ030089610.1:1875-14757 GCA_010016005.3 Zanna intricata
ATATGGTGGTAATCAATCCATGTTGTACTATTTGGTTTCCACATCATCAGATAATCTGGTATATACCCATCATTTTTCGTGCATTCAAAATTATTGTCCGGTTTTCTTTACTAATAGGTTTCTTCAAACATTCTGCATTATTAAATTTTCCAAACCACTTTTTGTTTCACATGATTATTATGGATGTACATCCATAGATTATTATGGATGTATATCCATTTTAACATTTCAATCAATATAGACTCATTTGACGGAGTTCCAGTCCATTTAAACCCTATCACTTTAAGAATCCAATGTAATGATCGGCTTGAACCATGAAACACATTATCATCCTTCTTTTTGAGTATTTTTTAAACAGAGTTAATAATTTTTCTGAAATGTAAAAGTCTTTGATTGTATTACGAATAACATGGATGTTAAAATCATCAAACCCTGTGACAGGTTTTAGGCATTGAGAAGTTTTCCATGGTGTTGAAAAAGAGATGCTGCATTCTTTTTTATTCATTTTTTATGCGAGTGATACCAATTTGAGACACCAGTGGCTGCACTAACATGTTCTATAATTTTCTTAGGCTCAATTACAAAGTCATAATCTGTCTCTGCTTTCTCTTTCATGAACTTCACAATTTTATGGGTTAGACTATAAAGTAGTTTAGTTCCCCCAATTTTTGACATTTTAAAATTCACTTTCTGAATAAACTATTCAAATATAATGTCACAAAAATTTTAATTTACAAAAAAAAATACACAGCTAAAAATGGAACACAAAAAATTAACTGTTATAACCTTATAGTTATAATCATATACAATAAAAAGGTGAAGAATTCTTGCAAATCACTGAAGCTGATAGTTGTATAAATCAAACTAAACTGATTTGTACGATTTGCAATATGATTTTAATATGTGCATATTTGATGAAATGGGAAATAGGGAACTTTTCCACAACGACTAACTATTTCTAAGATTTAATTATCAAATAAATTTTAGTTTCTATTTATATTTTATTATCATATCTTCAATTTATTTATGGCAATGAAAATAAGAATAACAAAAAAACATGATATACCTATTAATTTTATGTTAACGAGTAAACATAATATAGTTATGGGTATAGCTGTGATGAGTCATAACTAGTTTTTATTTGAAATGACTATAAACGATTATCGGACGGCATAGGGGAACAGGAACCATGCTAACAAGCCAAATTCCAAATGAAATGCTTACAGCTGTACACATATTTATGTAAAAATGGTTTTTGCAATCTATTCATGACTTTTATTACACACTTTAATGTTGAAGATTACACTGTAATGTTGAAGATTTATTAAGAACGTTTACTGTTGTAAGCACATTGTCTAATAATAATAATAGTTTGTTTTTTTTTAAATAATTATATTTTATTTTAAATATTCAATGTTATTTAGGTATAAATTTTGTGTTGTTCCAAATGAAACCTCTTTTCAGTGAAATAAGTGACTCATTTCTACTTAAAATGGCCATTAATTGAAAGTTATGCATAAATGGTGTTTCTTCATAAAGATATTGTTTAATAAAATAATTAACATAGTAAATACAAAATTTAATTGGCAATGCCCATTTTCATGCTTAAAATCGATGAACCAGCATGAAAATCATTCCATGATGGAAAGATGTGAATGATTCTTTTACTAATGTTTTTATTGATATTTAACGTTTAAATTTATCCAGATTACTTCATTTTGGGTGAGCACTAAAATTCTCATAAAGAGAATATGATAATGAATCTCATACAATATTATTTAGAATTGGTAAACTAAATCATGTTCTGTAATAACTACTTATTCCTGCTTGAATGTATGTATGTTTATATACACATAAATATGAAATTTAATGAATGCTTTTATCTTGAAACAACTTAACTATTTTTTTGGAATGAGATAACCAAATTCCATTACTTTTTTCAGCTAAAGTAGAAGTACCGGAATGTGAAGAGGGAGAATTCCAGTGTGCTTATCCTCGATGTATACAACAAGAGTTTAGATGTGATGGAGATGATGATTGTGGGGATGGTAGTGATGAAGAAAACTGTCGCAAAGATGATGCCCTAACCTGCAGTCCCACAGAGTTCAGGTAGATAAATATATCTCAAAAATTAAATATAGTAACAAACTTTTACTACATATGTTCATTGAGTTAAACAAGTAACACTGTTATTAATGATATCCCAAATAAAACTGTGTTCCAATGTTTATAAACATTTAATTTATTACATTTAAATAACAAAATAAACCCTTTCATTGCTACCCATAAATAAAAATCTGTAGATTAAGATCTGGTGATCTCAATGGCCAGATGTCTTTTGAAATGAACCTATCCCTGTAAACTTCACACAACAAATTTAGTGAAACATTGACGGTGTTTTTTTTCTGCTCCACCTTGTTGGATATACACTCTAGCTATTTCTTCCTGATTTAGTTTGCTGATAAATGATTTCACTGCAGTAATATTCTGAGTTTACTGTGTTCTGTAAAACAAACTATTATATGTTTACATGTGATAGCTAATGTGAGCGAATGATTCATATTTAGCATGATATCGACTTCCCCACAATTATTTTAACAATACAATCACGGTCGCCAATTATAGTGAGAACGTGATTCGTATAAATAACCACACGATATCAAGCCTTGTCACAATAATTTATTTAACACAACAAAACAAACATTATTTACAACACTTAACAAAATCTACATGAAACAATTTATACTTTCGCGCAAAGTTACCACTACCAACTACGTCACACGATTGAACCAATGAATGAACCAACCAACGAGTCCCTTGACTCTCTTATATACCGTTAGCTTGTCTTTCTAGAAATAAGTAGATTCTATTTGCTTCTATTAACAAATATCTTCATTATTTACAAATACTCTAAACAATATAAATAATTACTTTAATTACAAAACTAAACTTTATAAATGTCAATTGCCAAATAAAAATTCATTCCTAAGTAAAAATAATAATTCAAACAAAAATACAACATTACTGTTCCAGTAGAAATCTCGTACTTTCTAGAAGGTTCAAAATCTGATTACATATAACAAATACCGAATTATATAAATACTATTAACATACAAAATAAAATAATATTAACAAAATATTGTTATTAAATAAAGATTTAAATAATATCAACAAAATATTATTATTAGTAAAGAAATGAAATAATATTAACAAAATACCATTATTAATTATTACTAACATAATAATTTAACAATGTTTATCATTTTAATTAGTTATAAATTTATTTAGTGGACTTCAATATATTTGGGGAGTTATAATAATTTTTATTAAAACCTTGTACTACAACATAGCACATCTAACTCCAATTTTTTGTCATCCAATGATTGTTCCAAGATCTCATGAAGATTATGTACAGATCACATCTGACATGCAGAAATTATTCTTGAAATTCTACAAGAATAATTTGAAGACATATTTCACTCTTGCTTAATATTAAATTGTTAAAGCATAATAGTAATGTTAATTTCATGAGGAAATTAAATATATTTCAAGATGTAATCAAACAATAAGTTTAGATAAAAAAGTAATACCTGTTCCCTCATTTCTGAAAGTATAACCTCATGCTTAGTAGTCATTAGTTCTTTTACATTACGTTTTACTTACATTATTTCTTTTGTAAAATTTTCTACTTCTAATTGGTACAGTTTTCTTAACAAATTTTTGCTTTTCTGTTTCTTTTTCATAATGGCAGTACTATATATACAGCTATTCAAGTTTTAAATTAAAATTGTAGTCTTAAGGACATTTTCAAATTTTTTATTGGAGTAAGGGTCACACTTCAAGTTTTATTTAAATTCCAGGAATATTTAACATCACTGCCAAATTTTATATACTAATATCAATATAGGTTGGGTTATTCATTTTTTTTATTTTGTTCAGTTTTAATTTCGGATTTTTTCTCTCTTTCAGGTGTAGAAATGGTAAATGTATACCAGAAAAACAACGTTGTGATCAAGATGTTGACTGTGAAACAGGAGAAGATGAGGAAGGCTGTGAAAAAGTTTCCCAAAGAACATGTGGTCCAGATGAATACACATGTCTTTCTGGCAATTGTATTCTGGTGAGAATATAAATGTTTACCAATTTAATGTTTTTTTTTTGTTTTTTTTTTTTTTTTCATTTATTTATAAAATAAATTATTTATAAAAACATTTATAAATAATTCATCATTATTTATAAAAACAATTTTTCCCTCAGATCTTAAACCCACATATATCAAAAATATTGAAATTTGGAGCAAATATTTGGCTACATTTTTAAATTCCAGCTTTGGCCTGATTTTTACCACAATGGAAAAGGGGATATCACGGATTATTTTTTAGTAAACTATAATTTGTTAGCCTTAATGAATAACATTGCACCAAATCAGTCCAAATTGTTGAAGTAATTAAAATTAATAACTCAACTTTTAAGCCCCTAAAAAATAAATTGGCAAAAAAAACCCATACTAAAAATATCTGTTTTTAAACTTTAATTTTCAAGATTGGAAATCTAATTTTAACTAGTATTAATACAGATTCCCATTAAAAAAGTAGATCCCATGAGGAAATCATTTAATAATTAAACATTTAAAAAAATATTTTTATAATATCCGACACTTTATTGGTGTATTCAAGTTCTATTAATTATGTTTTATGAAATAGCTGTCAAGAAAGGGGGTTAATTAAAATCCAAATTTTATTTCTGAAATGTTTGATTAAAAAAATGTTAGCAATTAATTTTTTTTTTAAATTATATTCTAAATACAGCACAGATGATAAAAATTTCATTTGGTTAAGGTAATCGACTGGAATCATATACTTTTTACTAAGAATTTTATTTTTTTCTTGATTTTACTTTTAATACTTCATAATTTTTAATGTAAAAATGTAATCTGATCAAGTGGATCATTAAATCAAAGTCTAATTTTTCTATTGAACATTTTGTATTTCACAATTACACTCTAAATATTGGATAATTAAATCATTAATATTTTAATACTCTGTTGCATATTTGAATTGTCAGTATTTTACTTTTTCGTTAATTTTATTTAATTGCATTTTATTTTATGAATTTTCTTATGAAAAAGTGATATAAATTTTTATATTAAATTTTTATTTATTTGTAATATGTGTATGTTTTTTTGTACATTTATGAATTTTCTTATGAAAAAGTGATATAAATTTTTATATTAAATTTGTATTTATTTGTAATATGTGTATGTTTTTTTGTACATTTTTTTTATAGAAAAATTATATTCTATGTTTAATTCATTCTATACTTGAATAGTGTTATGTTAATTCATTTCTTTAATGAATTCCATTTTTTTTTTTTATTGTTTCTGCTCATTTATTAGAATAATTGGTTGGTTTATAAGTCAACAATTATTGCTTTTTATAAAGTATCAACTGCAATTCTGATCCAAGGAATATTTTCCTCTTTAATGACTTTTCTAATATTAAAAGATTTTCTTTTAATTCTTAGTTTTGTACTGTTCCTGATCTGGAATTTATTATATTGATTTGACAAAATTGACTGAGAATCTCAAGATGGCTTCAACATTTTAATTGTTCCAGTTGAGCACTGTTGGCATGAGGTGTTTGGAAAATTCTCAGTCTGATAAACTCGAAGATTTTTCTGATTTTTTTTTTTTTTTTTTTTTAACTTTTCCTATATTGCACCTTGCAATTAATCAATGAAACAGAATTATCATTTAAAACATAATTATGGACTTTTGTGATGATTTCACTTTTGTAATGATAAATAACATGAAAAAATGATGCTAGTCTGTCTGAAAGTTAATAATTCTTCAGCAACTTTGTGTATAAATAATATACTGCACTATATTCATCAAAGTAAAGAAAGGATTGGAAAATTACTTTTAACTGTCTTCCATTTTGATCATCCCTGAATCCATTTTGATTAGTTTCAGCGTGATGTCTGTACGTATGTACATACTTGCATAACTGAAAAATGATTAGCCATAGGATGTTGAAATATTAGATCTAGGACTGTTGTAATATCTAGTTGTGCACCTTTCTGTTGATTGCAATCGACTGGACCAAAACTGCCCAAAAAACCTCGAAATCCAATTTTGTTGGATTTTGGACTTTTTCTTAACTGCAGTATTTCTGCAGGTAATAAGGGGTTACTAAGAACTGTTTAGTTATGGTGCACAACATACATTTATTAAAAATTAAGGATATTTTTTTAGGAGAATACAGTTTTATAAAATGATGAAGTTATGTTTCTTTAGAAAAATATATATTCCGATATTACTGTAAAAAAAAAAACAATAAAAATAATAACAATAAATGTTATTTTTGTTATTTAGAAATCATGGGTTTGTGATGGGGTTCAAGATTGTGGCCAAAATGAAGATGAGGAAAATTGTGTCATTACATGTGATCCAGATACTCAGTTTAGTTGTACTGAAATTATACCAGTGCAATCCTCAGGACTCACTAATAATACCAATAATGGAGCAGTTTCAGTGCATGCAACTACTACTTCCTCACCAGCAACTATTACTATTTCATGTATTACTAAAAAACATGTTTGTGATGGAAAGACAGATTGTCCACGTGGTGAAGGTAATTTTTTTTTAATATTAAAATTATTTTTATTTGTAAATATCATTTTCACCCTTTCATTTAGTTTGTCATCAATTTAGTCGTTATTGGGCAGGCTGTAGATCATGGACATCCATTAGACTGTCTTCCACACTGTCTTCCACCAATCCTCCTCAAACCTTTTTCATCTGTTATTTTTATGATCTTTCTTTATACAATTTAACAATATATTTGGCAGTTTTTCTTTGTTCTCTATTATACACAATCTATATTAAAAGTTTCACCACTATAAAAAAAAAACTAAAAAAAACAACAAAAATTGGAAAAAAAATTTTTCTTATTTAAGCATCTACATAATGTACCGTGAAGTTTAGATCATTTTTTAAAAATTGCCTTTAGTATGTTTGTAAAAATTTCTTCTATGGCATGTATCTACTTGTACCACTCCCCCTTCATTTGTATTTTTACTTAGAAAAAAGGAAAACTTAAGCAGGGGCTATATTTGTGTGTGCCGGCCTCTGTAGCTGAATGATAGCGTCTCAGCCTTTCATCCAGAGGTTCCGGGTTCGAATCACGGTCAGGCATGGCATTTTTCACACGCACTACAATTCATTCATCTCATCCTCTGAAGATATACCTTAATGGTGGTTCCGAAGGTTAAACAAAAAATAAAAAATATATTTGTTGTAAAATTTTTCATTTTTTGTTAAATTTCTTAAAACAATAAAATTGATTTCAAAATATGTTCTAAATTAATTTTTTCATATTTCAAGCATTGAAGAAGGTGCAAAATGAAGTTATTAGTAATTATACTGTTAGTAGTTTTTCAGTTTTTAATTTAGTGCTAACTTCAAAAATTAATTTGAAATAATTGAATAGTTTTATTCTTCATTTTTTTTTTTTCTTTTGTATAGGTTCCACTATTATTATTTTTTTTTTTTTAATGATAATCCTTTAGTGAGAAAAATAAACTGTAGGAGTCAGTAGATCCAAGATTTAAAAAAGGCAAGATTTAGAATTTCACAACCAATCTTCTCAATTACCTGATATAATAGCAGGCAAAATTAACTTAAATTTTTATTTAGGGATATTTTAAAACTATTTGTTGTATTTAAAAATTTTTTTTTTTGAAGAAATTAGTCTTTAAAATATTTAAACTAGTTTAAAATTTATCCCTTTGTAAAATTTATCTCTTTGTACCTCTGTTTTATTATTGAAATGTTTTATTTATTTTAATTTCACTGAATTTTTAAACTGTCTTTATAAATATTTCAAATAATAATACTCCTTTGATGGTATAAAAGAAAAAACTAAATTCAGCTAAGTTATTTATCCAAATTTGTAGCTTATATGAAAGATCAATAAACAGCACAGAACAATATTGTTTTCATTACTTGACATCTGACTAGCTCTTGAATTTACATTTGTTTTGAAAAAAAATGTGTTTTTTTTTTAATGTTTTATAAATTAGTTTTATTTAATTTGTGTATTGTTTTTTTTTAAGATGAAAAAAATTGTCCAAAACGTAGACATTGTGATAGAAGAACATTATGTCAGCAAGTTTGTCTTACTAAATCAGATGGTTCTGATGGTTGTGATTGTCATCCTGGTTATGTTCTTGATGAAAATGGATTCAGGTAAAATTTAATCTTTTAAATAATTTCTTCTTTTTTTTATGATGTTGTGTGTTTAATATAAAAACAACTTATTCGCTTTTAATTGTGTATTGATTTTTGTAAGAAATATAATTATGTGGTTAGTGTTACTCTCAGTGAGGTGATAGATGAAATAAATTCACTGATTATTTTAATTGTAGCAATGATCAACCTAATATATAGCCTGATTCAAAAGTAATGTGACCATCAGTAATGGTGTTAAACAAAATCTATTGTTATTTTAAGAAATAAATAATAAAACAAATACTTTTTTCTCAAAGGAGCGAAATATCTTTCTTCCATACATTGTTACACCAACCGCCGCAAGTTTCTACATAGCAGCTAGTTTCTGCTTATAATAATATGCTGCTTATAATTATGGCATAACTGCTTATAATTATGGCATGATATTTCATCTTATGTGTTAATTTTTCTCTTAATTTTTCTTGGATTATTTCTAATTATATTAGAACGCCGCCCAAAAAAAAAGACTGGAAGACAATTGGTGGACAACGTGCTACATTCTATAAAAGACTTTTTTTCCATAAATAAAAATATTATTATTGCGTTCAGATGGCTACGTATAAAGCATGATCAAGAATGAGTTTTTTTTTCCATATCTTTATCCCAAGGAACCAAACCCACTTGAAAAGTATTACTTGTTCCTAGGAGGTGCCATGCTTCTAAGTAAGGAGGCCTTACTGCTGGACCAAGCTATGCCATTCCCAGTGGGGTACTGTCCAGTCAACCAAGACTCAGTCCTTTCCTTGTCTTGCCTCAAATCAGAGGGCTCACAGACCCAGACGGAAGGATCCTCCAACAGGGACTCCAGTATTTTCCTTTTTTTGACCCACCCTAACCTCCCCGGGAGTCTCCGATCCCTCATCGGGAGTGGGACACTGCTGAAGCATCCCACCCCTCATGAACAGGGCTGTCCACCCTCCCCTAATAGATCCAAGCCCTCACTCTCACCGTCCTCATTCTCAACCTCCCCTTGAGTCTTAACTCTAATAATGTATGAAATTATCCTATTAATGATAGCCCAGTTCCTCTGTTATCCTCTCAATAGTATTATCTGGGGTTACCAGATTGATAACAGCATCAACCTCTCTCCTTGCCACAGCTAATCTAATATGGTGAAACTACATCTATCTGGATAAATCAAGGTGACAAGCAGTATTCTAAAATGTACGTGTAATTATATAAATATATCTGTAACGGCTTTTGTTTTTAAATTGAACTGATTAGTTATGGTGCATCAAACATAAACAGCAATAAATTGCATAACTTTCCCAGCTGCAGTATTCAAGTTATGCAATTCATTTTTCAGTTCAATTATTTTAAGCTTTATTTGTATCTTTATGATAAAGTATTACTATTCATTGAAAAACAATAACCAGTTATTTTTTCTACTTTTATCAAAAATAAATATATCTAATTTTATGATATATAGTTAAATAAATAAATATTTTTAAAAAACTGATTATTTCTATACTTCTATTTTTAACAGTCTTCAAAAAAGGACAAAGTTATCAATTACACTGTATTTTTTTAAATATATGTTATTCAATATCTCTAATGTTGGTAAACTGACTTTGTTTTTTTGTTTTTTTTAATCAAAAGCATACACTTTTGGAATAGTACATTATCAATTTTAAACAAATCTGATGATAATCATAGTAAAAATATCAAGAAAACTGATCTTTAAAAAATTTCAATCATTTTTGTACTGTTAATGATAAAAAAATAATTAAACATCATTATAATTATTGATTATTGTAAATAATTTTTTTAAGGAATTAGATATGTAGCTTTTTCACTGTGGGAAGCTTTACTTTCAGATTTTTTCATAGATATTATGTACCTCCAAATCTATAGTGGGAGTTGAATAATAATTTTTAAAAAATGGGGAGCACATTATATGCACGAAGTAAAAAATTCCTTTATTTGGAGTATAATATAAATATACTTGACATTTCATTTAATTAAATATACATTATTTATTAATAGTTTCAAGCATTACCAACATAAACATTAAAGAGATATGCTGAACGTTCTGTTTTAGATTAATAATCTATGATGAAGTTTATCTTTATGAAATATATGCAAAACTAGAATTTAACAATGAATGGAAATTTTGTAATTTTATCTGTTTTAATTACTTTTTTTAAAATTAATTCATAGTTTGCTTAATGAGGAACACAAGGATTATAAATTTGAATTATATTGAATTTATATTATTTAATGTTTATTTTGGTCATTACCCACAAAGAATGTACAAAGAAATGTACAAAGAAAGAATCATTCTACAGTAAAATAGCATAATATACAATAATATTTTTACATTTTTCTTTGCTTGGAATATTTGACCATTAATAAGAATACTAATAACGTCACAAGGATCCTTCTGGGATTTATGTAAGGATGAGAATTTACAAATAGATGAGCCAAAAATGGATGAATGTAGGAAAAAGTCAACATCTTCTGATTTTAAAATGGCTAGCGGTTCTGAAAAAAAGACACAGAACAACAAAATAATTATTATTTTTCTCATTATTATACGAATCATGTTCGCACTACAATTGGCGACCGTGATAGTATTGTTAAAAAATTGTGGGGAAGTCGATATCGTGTTACATATGAATCATTCGGTCACATCAAACTCATGTATCATTTAAAACTCATGTTTTGACATGTTCTATGTTATAGTATATTATCATCTCTGGTAAAAGATACTGAGAAAGCAAACATTTTACAGATGAAATAAACTATTTTGTTAAAGTTTCTTTACATAATTATCTTGTTTTTTAAGATGATGACTCTATTTTCTCTTCATTTTGGTTGATTCTATTTGAATCATTGTATGAATAAATAATTCAGGAAATAATAGGGTAATAGAAGTAATGTGCATCATAAATTTTCATACTTGTTAATTTCTGAAAAGTTAATTTTGCCCACTAGATGACAAATTTCTGATTTTTTTATTTGCTACAGAATTTGAGAATATTTGTATTATAATACTCTATTGACAGGTAAAAATGGTTTGAAAAAACATCTTAGCTAAAAAAAATTTTCAACCAACAATATCTATGTCAATGAATACTCACCTTTTCAATAAACTGCGCATAACAGCCAGTCTGATCTAAGGCATTTAAAAAAGAATATTTATATATAGTTTATTACTAATAAATATATTATTATTATTAATATATTATAATAGTTTATTATAAATCAGTATTATTAATTTATGAAAATGAATGATCATAATTTCTGCATTATTATAATAATCTTTATTATTTTATTCTAATGTTTATTTATTTTTTCAGTTGTCGTGACATAGATGAATGTGCTATTGAAACAGAACCAGTTTGTAGTCAGTTGTGTAACAATACTATTGGATCATTTACTTGTAGTTGTTCACATGGTTATGTTCTACGTCCTGATGGTAGAACTTGTAAAGCACATGGTGCTCCACCAACGCTTTTATTTGCTAATAGAGTTGATATCAGACAGGTCTGTATTATCTTGCTGATTAATCATCTATATTCTTTAATAAAATAGCCAACAAAGGATTCTAAAACTTTCACTAGACTATTCATTCCATCCAACAAAATCTAAAAGTGAAATTAATATAATAAAATTAAGTTGTTAAGTAAAATTTATTTAATTTTAAATAAAAATTTAAAATGTTATAATTATTAACTTTTATAAATGCAAAGATCAAACCATACTTAGTGCCTTGAAATTAATAATTTCATTAAATTAAATAAATTAAAATAAAAATTATAAATATTAATGATAAATATAATTTATTAATAATTATACTCAAATTAATAGTGAAAATTGTGTTTTTATTCATTTGGCTGATCAGGTGTAGGGAGCAGGTTGGTTTGATTCATAGTTATTGTGAAAGAGATCACCATTTTCATTCAGAAAAAAAATTTTTAGTCCAAATTGAGTTCCTTGATTAAATTATGTTTTACATTAAAAACTAAGCATTATTAAAAATATTAAAAAAAAAAAATCAAAATTTTAGTAAAAAATTTTGGATCCCAGTTGATATCCTTGAACAAATGATATTTTTATCATCAAAATTATTCTGTATTTAGAATACAATTTCTAAAAAAAAATCAAAATTCCCTCTTAGCATTTGAGCAAGACCCTTTAGCTCGAAAGATATCGCAAATAACATTTTTAATAACAGCCACATCTTGAAAACATAAAATATCAAAACTAGTAAGAGATTAAAACAAATTATTTTAATTCATAAGACAGGTCCCATTGGATGTAATTTTTTTTTTAATTTCTGTCATCTATATTAATAATAGAGATTAATTTCCAGTCTTAAAAATTATTTTTCAAAAAATTAATTTTTTAACTATGGATTCCACTCACACAACTTGTTTTTTGTGGCTTAAAAGTTTATTTATTGGAATAACTACTTACTTCAAAATGTTTGCTCAGTTTGGAGCAAAAAATATATTAATACCGTTCGTGATTCTCCTTCTCTAATGGGTTTGAAATCAGACATAAGTTGGGGTATATACAGAGTGTATCAAAACTGCACGGCAATCTCTCGGAAACGGATTCTATATCTAAAAATAAGAAAAAAGTTT
>JAAAKQ030089632.1:1205-12956 GCA_010016005.3 Zanna intricata
AATATGCATGAATGATGCTCATCCAATGTATAGAAGATTACAAAGTATACATACACTTGTAAAATAAAAATTTCAACAGTGTGTCTGGACACACTGCATAATCCATAGAGAAGCTCTGACTTCCACAGAAATGAGTCCTGGTTTGAATATTGTGCTAATGACGATTGTAACCAAAGTAAATTATATAAAAGAGATCCCTAAAATCAAGAATCTTCTCTGCACTTTCTAAAGACATGAGTATAGTACATTCAGCGTTACTATTTTATTGCAAGGTACGATGGTTATCATGCGGGAGATTTTTTCAACGTATTTATGAATTAAGGGATGAAATCACCATTTTTCTAGAAGAGGAAAACTAACCATAAGCCAAGAAATTTTGAGATGGTTTATTGACTTGAGCTACTTGGTCGACATATTTGAGAAATTAAATACCTTGAATCTTCAATTCCAAGGAAATACACATGTTGGATATGAGTTAATGTTTTTTTGCAGAAAATTGGAATTGTGAAGCAGAAATTTAAAGCAAAAAATAACCCAAATTTTTGCAAATGAGAATGAATGTATTAAAACTTACATGGCTGGAGAACATGTAAGTTGTTTTTGTAACCATTGAAAATCATCTAGCCATGCTAGCAAAGAATTTTAAAAAGTATATTCTTGCTGATGACAACTTGGTAGAAGTTACAACTGGGTTGAGGATCGATTTCAAAATACTCTGGAAGGGCTCTCAATTGCAGAAGAAGAAATTTTCAGACCTTATGGCAAATGGGGAAATCAAAAGACAATTTAGTAATAAATCACTCTTTCAATGTTGGGCAGGGTTGGATGATGATAAGTTTTTTGCACTGAAAACAAGAGCATTTTGTATATTATTACCATTTTCAACATCCTACTTTTGCAAAACCAATTTTCTGCAGTGGCTGCTTTGAAGAAAAAATATAGATTTAAGCTAGGTGTGGAAAAAGAACTCAAGATTGTCTATTACTAATACTAAACTTTCCTTAAAAAAACTTTGCTCTGCAAGACAGGCCCAAAGGGAGTCATAAATTATTTAACTTGGTTTTAAATTAGTACCGATAAGTTAATTATTAAATATATTAGGCAATACTAATACAATCCATTTATAAATGTATAACAACAAAGTGTAAATGTGTATTATATCATTTATTGTTTCAGAATGTATTTTGTTTTGCTTTTCTTTCAGAAAATAAATTGCATTTTTTAATAATTTTTTTATTTGCTCCATTTAGTGTTATTATGCCCCCCTAGGTGAACAAGCCCTACAGGTGGAGGAAGACTGATATAATGTATAATTATGTTATGGTTTGAATGAAGTACCTATTTATTTATACATAGTTCATTCTGCATATACCATAAACTAAGCCAATATTATTTTTATTATTAACTTTTTTTTTTTGTTTAATATCCGAAACCACCATTAGGTATATCTTCAGAGGATGAGATGAATGATTTGTAGCATGTGTGAAAATGCCATGCCTAACCCAGATTTGAATCCGGGACCTCCGGATGAAAGGCCGAGATGCTGCCACTCACACCATTGAGGCTAGCTTTACTATTAACTTGGAAAACTACTACTGTTTAATTGTTTTCTGATAGAAGGAAGCATTCTAAAATAATAAATCACTACTTTATGAGTATACTTACACAAGCCTGCCTTGTCACCAATTTCTGGCCTGCAAGAAGTGCTGAATTAAATTATAAAAATCAATTTTTATATTTTGACTCTTTATGACAAGAGGAAGCCCCAAAATTACAAAACATTATGCAACTGTATAATTAACATTTATAAAGGCTTAGTTGAGAGATTTTTCTGTAATAAAACAACTAATATCATTTAGCTGCAATGAAATCAATTCACTCATCTCCAAAAAAAAGGACTTCATCAAAAACCTGATCAATCATATAGATCTTCATTCTGTGTAGAACAAAGTTCAACGATATGTAAAATGTTAAGAAATAAGAATTAATCTTAAGATTTTTTTGAGCTTTTAATGGAATTCTGGATTATAATCTGTTTGTTCATGTAATACTTTTTTTATTGTATCACAGAGAGAAAAACTATTAATTTAATATTAAAGAATAATTCTCTTACTACCATACAGCCAGATTGTGGGTCTGTCTTTTAACTTTAACTGGATGTTGCCCATCTACATTACAAAATAGATGTAACAAATACACAGTTAATACATTTGGAATAAAAATTAACCATCTTGCTCCATATTGTATGATCTTAATTAAAAACAAATTTTGAACAGTAAGGAATACTACATTATAAAACTTTTAGAGTTAGTATTTATGATAATAAACACAATAATAATGTTTTTCTTCTTATAAATATTTTTATGACAATATTATAAATAAAGGATCAGTGATATTAGGCATATTTTATTTAGGTAAGATTTGGTTTTACATTATACAAACAAAAATTGTACAACATAGTTATACAACGAATACATTTATTAAAACCCGCAAATTTTATTTTATAACTGATTTTAAGTAACGACAAACAGGTGAGCATTGCTGATTCTAAACTTGATAAACATACCGGCCTCCGTGGCACAAGTGGTAGCGACTCGGCCTTCCATCTGGAGGTCCCAGATTTGAATCCCAGTCAGGCATGGCATTTTTCACACATAGTACAATTCATTCATCTCATTCTCTTAAGATATACTTAATGGTAGTTCCGGAGGTTAAAAAATTAAATAAATAACTTTATAAACACTGGGCTGGTCAAGTGGTTAATGCGACATTGCAAATCAGCTGAATTCAAAGTTGAGAGTTCCAAGGTTCAAATCCTAGTAAAGACAGTTACTTTTACACAGATTTGAATACTAGATTGTGGATACCAGCGTTCTTTGGTTGTTGGGTTTCAATTAACCGCACTTCTCAGGAGTGGTTGACCTAAGAGTGTACAAAACTGCAGTTCATTCACATTCATAAATATCATCCTCTGAAGTAATACCTTACAGTAGTTCCAGAGGCTTAACAGAAAACGAGAGACTTGATACACATACATCATGCATATACTCATTTCTCTTGAGGTTTTTCACTGCGTTCTTATGTTCTGTTTTCCCCTGTTTAAATGTATTCTTTTTTAATGTTACTAAAAGCCAAACATTTAAATTAAGTCAATAGCATCAATAGCCAAAATAACCCAACAAATTTTTCAATTTTTTTGAACAAGTTATCAAAGGACTTCTAAGTAAATATTTATTTATGTAACTTTTACTAGTTAATATTTACTAACTTTCATTACTATCTACTATTTACATTACTTTTTGCATCACTAGGTATTATTTAGTAACTTTCTTTCATAAACCAGAAAATTAATTCTGACAAAAAAATAATTAATTTCATTTATGTGATAAGATTTTTGTGCTTTCTGTACTTGAAATTTTTATTTGAAAAAAATTATTTTGATAGAATTTTTTTTGAGAAGACAAGAAAATTTGCAGCTACAATTTCTGTTAATTTTTGGCAAAAAATTAAATAATAATTTTACCATTTATTTTTGTAAAACAGTAAGATTATAAAATTCTTCTTAAATTGAAATATTTCTTGATTTAAAGTTGTACAGAAAAGCCTAAGTCTAGTTAATTCTACAGAAGCAAAAAAAAAAAAAAAACAACAGTATGGCTTTAATATTTAAAACGTTGCAACAGCTGCTCAAAAATGGCAATATTGCTCCACAAGAAGCTAGACATCACATTAAAAATAAAGGCATTAATATACATAAAAAAGTAAAACAACTTGTTATAAAAATATTTATAATTGTTCAAAAATATATTACTAATACTTGTACACCTATTATCATAAGGTACCAGATGGATTCTAATCGTCCAACATTAATGGTAAAGTAAGCCGAACATTTAATGAAATCATATCCACCCGGACTAAACATAGCAACAAAGAAAACAGAATAAAAATAACTGTCAAGTAGTATCTCTAAAATCAATAATAAAGTAAAAATAACTTAAGAGATAATATTATTTGGCTATACCGGTAAACATTTAAAATACCGTTGTCGAATATAAACGTCAAATAACATTACAGTAAAATAAAATATAAAAAAAAAAACAATTTACGAGGAAATAAACGAAAACTCACCTATAAATAAATAAAGTAGCAATATAATAATTAAAATAAATGAGGTTCAAAACAAAGGAGAACAAAACATTTAATTGACTAGTACCTTAATAAATACCTTACACATAACCTTGCTAATTAAAATCCACGTGTACACAATAACAGTGATGACAAAAATTTTGATCTTTGAAAAATATTAACTTTTGCATTTGTTTAAATATAATTGTAATTGAAAAACAGTGTTTTCGGGGAAAAATGTTTAAATTACAATAATTTTTTTTCTGTAATCTGATAAAAACTGTAACAACTGTTTAGGTTTCATAAAATAAAAAAGACAAATTTTATAAAAATATGTATTCTATAAAAGGATTATTTTTTAATTACATTTCAAACTTATTTCCAGGATTATGTTTTATACCTTTAGCTAGATTAATAATTGAAATAGTTAAAAAAAAGACGTCTAACAAAAAGATATCATAAAATAAATATCAGAATTGTCAAATAGAAAAAAATTTAAATAAGGAAAAAATGATCTCTGCATTAATGGTCTATTTACAACATATTACTCTCGAATAACATTCTGCGCTTTTGGTTTGCAATTTGGCATAATCTGTAATTTGATCAAGGTGGCAAATTGTAAACAAAAGAATTTTGCACTCATAATTAATAAAAAAAAAAAATAATAAAGTCCTTAATTGTGTTCATGAAGTACTGAATGGCTTAAATAAACAAATAATTGAATAATGGTGTTTCCGTACTGTTATTTCTTCCGTCTTGATTGGTTTACTAATTTATACCTTAAAACCTGCCAAGGTCTAGCTGTCTAACCTATAAGGACAGCTTCACAGCTGCCTTAGCAGTAGACACGTACTTAGCCAATTTTTTCAGTATTACTACTTATAACAGTGAGAGTTCATTCTGTTTGGCAGTTAGTGGCGGCACTGTTGATGTAGGAACTGTCGTCTGGATGTACTCGTAAGATCGTTTGTTTGAACTTTAGTTCCTTAATATTAATTTGTAATTTTGACATAACATTTTATCGTATCCTGACAGTGCAAGGTGAACAGCCTGTAAATAATTACGGTATTTTTAATCGAATCTTGTTAATTAAGTGTTTTAAGAATTATTTTTTCTATTTACTTCTACGATAGATATACAGTTCCTTTGGGATTTTGGTAGGTTATGTTTTTATTTTATCAACTTCAAAACTTTCTGTAAGATCTTATTGCATAATATTTTATTTTACTGCAATAAGTAAGGTGTGGTTGTGATTATCTGTAGTTCCTAACCTTCATGGCATTAGTTTTAAGATGAGAGAAGAGGTCATTATTAATAAGGAAAAAGTGGAGGAAAAATCTGTGTTATCATTAAGTCTTAAAGGACAACTATGGAAATATCGTGGGGAAGGTAATGCTAATCTTGTCATTGCTTTATCTCAAGAAAGATTAATACTCAGGCTTCATAAATGGGAAAGGGATAAAGAAATAACGCCACAAATAGAATGTGATGAGGAAGACAGGATATGGAGAGAAGTTTTATTTTGTAGATCGGTTATGGTGCCGCTTTTAGGTAATGCCTATATTCAGCCTCCAAGACCAGCTCGTTTAGATAATCAAGATTTGGTTCAATTAGATAAAGCTTTACAACCTTTAAGACCAGTTTATCGTACACATAAAGGAATTAAATTTAGATATGGTACCATATATCCTGATTATGCATTACTTCCATCTGGTTTGAAGACTAATAAAGATGATTTAATTTATAATAGCTATAAAATGCTGCCATTAAAAAGTATTGAAAATCGAAGCCATAATTTTGATGACTTGTCCTTAAAAACCATGAAGAATGTTTTATATTTACAAAGAAGAAACTGTTGTAAATATTTTGAAGAAATTAGTGATGATGATGATGACTGTGATGATAATAATGATGATGATGGTGGTGGTGGTGATTGTGATGGTGATGATGATACATTTATAGAAAATAATAAAAATTTTAATAATGGTCTTGAAATACCATCAGTAATTTGTGGTAAAACTGAAAAATCTTATCAGTATCTCTCACCATTTCATTTTTGTAGTAAATCAAGAGGTTCAAGAAGATTTAGTACCGGTAGTGACTTTAATTCTGTTTTATCATTTACCTCAAATCCATATGAAATATCAACTTCCGCACCTGTTTGTTCACAAACAATATTTGAATTAGATAATAGAAAAAATGCAGTATTCTGTGTAGAAATAAAACCAAAACAGGGATGGATTCCATTCATGGATCGATATAACCCAAAATGTACATTTTGTCTAAATCAGTATCTTAAATTATCAAAAGGATCGGTTGAAAAGATTAGTCAATATTGTCCATTAGATTTATTTTCTGGAAATGAATCTCGAATGAAAAGTGCTATAAAAAATTTACTATCTACACCCCAGAATAATTTAAAATTATTTAAAGATGGTGTTTTAGTTTATAGTGATGATATTAAAACAGATTTATTTATCATTTTAAAAGAATTTTTTAAGACTTCTAAACAGTTTACAGCTGATGATAATTTAGAAAAGCTTACTGATAAATTCTGTCATCTAGTATTTAATGCTTTGACAACAGATTTGACTGATAGTGAAAAATTACCTATAATTGAAGATGTCTCTATTACATTTAAAGAAAAAGATGTTAAACCTCGAGAAATACCATCAAGTCCCATAATTACCTTTTCTACTCCAATACTTGACTGGCATTCATGCGATTGGACATCACAGTTGTTACCATCTGACTGTATTTTAGATAGAATACTTAAAATACAACAACTTGAAAATTCTGGAGCAGATGCAGTTTATCGATTATATAAAACAAATTATCCACAAGAAACAGATTATGAGTATGTTAGTAAACTCTGCGATCACCCAGAAGGAATTCTTAAATTAGATCCAGTACAGCGTTACCTTTTAGCAACAACTGCTAAAGATTGTTCCATATTAATAGCATTTCAAAGAATTAGTAGTGATAATTGTAATATAATTCGGCGAACACATATAATGAAAGATGTGGATGGAATTAATTATGCGTGGAATATTGGTATTTCAGATCTTGATCCGAAACCACTTTCATGTATAAAAAAACATAGAATTCGAGATGCTGAGGTTATGTCATCATATATAAACTATTATAAAAATATAAAATAATGATTTTCATTTATAGTTGACTGAAATATGTATGTTATTTATTGTTATAAAAATAATTTGTCGATATTGTATAGTCTGAAAAGCGATGCTTAATGTATTATTATAATCTAAATTTTGATATTGTAATTATAATTACAGTAGACTTATATTGACAGATTTTTATTAGCACTGATGATATCACTTTATAAAACATAATGATTAATAAGACTTGTCAGATTTAGAATACATTATTACTAATAGAACAATAGTGCTATTTGCTAAATAAGTACAAATAATAGTTCAGCTGTGTGTGTATAAGTTTTATTTTTTCTTGTGCAGTGTAAAATCATATCATTTTTTGATGGTGAATTTATTGTATAATTTTGTGAATCATGAATTTTTTTTGGTAAATTTATATGTCTACAATTAAATGGGGACATACATGTAAAAATAATTAAAAACATTAATTCATTTTTATAAAACTGTAACATCAGTGTTAGTAATGTGTTTGTTTTTTTAAGACTTATTGCTCAGTTCAGTCCTGTAAATTATTACGGATTTTTTTCTAATAAAATACAATACTAGTGAGAAAGGAACTGGCTATTAGATAACTCTAGGCCAAAGACACTTTTTAGTGCTGGTTAACTCTTTGTATTGGATAGGTCATACCAACCTTCATGGAGATGACCATGCATTGATAGAATAGTAAAAACAGTATTCGCATAATTAATTTATTTACACAATGACAGAGTAATTTTACTTAGTAAATAATGAAAGGAAGTCTGTTAAATGTAAGTCTACTGAATAAGCCCTGGAAAACAGAGTAATGTTGTGTTGTATTTATTTTAAATTAATATTTTAATGAAAAATGACACTCTTAAAATTATTTTTTGTAGAGTTTTTTTTTAAATCTATTTTTATTTAAAGAAAAGAGACAACTTCCTTATTTATACCGAATATGTATGTTCAATTTTATTATTATTATTATTATTTTGTATATTAGTGCTTATTAGAAAAAGATGAGGTCCAAAGATAACAAAAATATATATTTTATTGGAGGAATACATCTAATGACTGAAGTTTTATAAAATAAAAAAAGTGAGTAACTGTATAAAAGTACATGACACATTGGTATTATCATACAAGACTTTTTTTTTTGTGATTACAAAATTTTATCAGGGTATTCATTTTAAAAACATCTTGGTTATTCCCAGTAAATTCAAGTTATCATTTACTCATCCTTTTTTAATTCTAGATTTTTCTAGAAATCTGAAAAATTTTATTAAATAATTTGAAAGCAAATGAATACGTTATATATTTTATTCACTAGCTCTTATAATAATGCCTCATTAACATTAAATTAATTTTTTTTCTATTACTTTCCTCATCATATCACTTTTTCACAGTACTAAAATTTTTTTTTTGGTATTACTGCATTACATAGATAATAATAATAATATATTTACATTTTTAAGAAAGGCCATGATGGTTTAATCAGTACCTGATATTTTGAGAAATTTCGTATTTTATAATAACAAAAGAAAAATTTAACTTAATTGTATAGTATTAATGAAAAAAAAAAAAAAAAAAAAATTGTCTCGCTAAACTGTGTAAAAATAATAAAATACTTTAAATTTTCAGTCTGATATTATATTTGATAAAACTGGGATTCATTGAATTTCATTAAAAGAATGCATAAATATTTAATTATGTTTGAAAAAAATGATAGTTTGAAATAATACAGAAATAACAGGTTTATTTATTTCTATTGTATTTTGTTGTTTATCTATTGAGAAAATTTAAACATTTAACAGAATTAATTCTTGAAACTGTTTAAATCAGGTTGGAAAACAAAAAAAAATGTTTAAATAAATTCATGTATATAATTTATACATATCTGTTGATCACTGCTCTTTTGTAAATAAAAAAATATAATATTTGCTTAGTAAATGATGAATAGAAAAAAATAAATATGATAATGCTTAACTATTTACATTAAAATTAAAAGCCAACAGTTAAAATTGATGATTTTCTAACAATTAAAAAAAAATATGCAGTTAGCCTTTTTTTAATTTTTATTTGATGTAAACGATTTTTGAGCACATTTTTATGGCTATTATTTTATGATTATGACATTTTAAAAAATTGATGGAATAAATTTTGCATCCATGAATTTTACTGGAAGAGTATATTGTACACAATTTTTTTTTTTTTTTTTTTTTTTTTTTTTAGCTTATTTAATTTACCAAACATTTTTTATCTTTATTTTTGAGGTAGTAAGGAAGTGTTCATTACCCTATAACTGTTAATAGAGAATATCTATTGAAAACCACCTAAGTTTTGTATAAGAGCTAATAGCAGTATTGTTTATATCAAACCATTTTATGAGTGAGTGACTATAAATCTATATAAATAAAATATTTAATTCTCTTGTAATTAAAGCACATAACATATTGTGTTAAATCTGAAGTAGTAAAATTAGAAGTTATACTGTTGCCAATCTCATTTTTTTTTAATGCTTGTATTTTATAATGAAATATTAAGTGCGATGTATTTAATAATAAATGCAGTAGATTATATAACTGTACTAAATGCAGTGATTTTCACTGCAAGTTAATTTGTCTTAATTTGTGTTAGAGCATGACTTATGCTAAATAGTAAGTCATTAGTAACAAATAATTTTAATTAATTCATTTCATGTAGTAGATCTGTTTGTTGTTTATCTTACCAGAATGATGAAAAACCTAGTATTTAAAAATAAATAAGCAGTATTCAATTTAGAAAAAAATCTTACATATGGAAAATCACTATTATTTACTCACCAATTAAAGTGATATACATATTTGTTCCCTGAAGGTTTGTTGCTTTAACAGTAATAAATGATTTTTTTTTTATCTACAGGTTAATCCAGATATTAATTTATTTGTAAGCTAATGACGGAAAAGATTGATTTAATTTGAGAATGAAAATTATTGAGAAAAACATAGTGGAAGTAAAAAATTAAAGTGTAAAGAAATAAAATTATATAATAAAGTGTAATTATTTTTGTAGAAAAATATAATTAGTCAATTCAATACCTGTCCAGATCTAAACTCTACTTTTATTTTCTTAAAAAAAATTTTTCAAATCAAATTGATATGAAAATATGTAAAAAAAAAAAGAAAAAAGTAGGTAAAATCTAACTCAATCTGAAAACATTAAAGTAGAATTGCTGTATTATATTTCAAATCGGTTATTGTATATCATTTAAAATTGATTCCCAATGACATCTTGCTAAGAAAAAAACTTGTTCTAACTGTAGAATTTAAATATGTATAATTTAATATAAATCATTTTATTTTTATTTCCCTTTCATACCAGTTTATTATTTTCTAAATTACAAGTTAGACCTTGAAAAAAGTGTAATTTAAACAAAGTCATTTGTTTGATTATAAGTATATTAATGTGTTTTTTATTTAATTTTTTATAGTTGAATTATACTTTGTCTTAACTGTAATTTTATTTATATCAATTTTGTATAAAAGGGTTTGTAATATTTGTGTGTTCATTTTTAAATATGTTCTACAACATAATGTACTTTTAATTTAATTTTAAGTCAGTATTTTACCTTTTACCTTAAACTGTTTTTGTAATTATCAGATATTTGCAATATAGAGTAATTGTATGATTAAAAATCTTTTGTAGACCTGTTGTTAGTTATTTGAGAGAATTACATAATTTTATTTTTTCATGATCACAGTTCATATGTACCTGATTATTATAAAACATCAGGTACAGCTTTTCCGCAACTTAATTTTTATATCACAATTGATTTGTATATATTTTTGTATTTTTTAATATCATATACAGTTATGTTTGATCAGCTCTTCTCATCACTTATATTAATAAAAATAAAAATGTGATTATTTTTTCAAAAATTTCATTTTTTTGTATCTTAGCTAGATAAACAAAAATAATTTGTAATTTGTTGAATCACTGTTTGTGGATGAATATGTATTATTTTTTTTAGTTTGCCTTTTAGTATTCAACCATCTGTTTGTCAGTTTAATTCTGACACACTTCTGGTTTTTATTAACCAGAAGATCTAGAAACTGATATAATTCTAATTATTATAAGAAACATTTTATAATTAAAAGTTTAATGTTAGTTAAATATTTTTAATAATAATAAACGATCCTAAGAATGTAAAATCATAAAATTCTTGAAAATAAAATAATTATTTTAATGTATTAGTTAAACAAATAATTAATAATGCTTTGATATAATTATGACTTTCTTTGTCCCCCATTAATTTTCATCCAGATCTCAAAGTGTTGAAACCAGAACGAATGGAACAAATAGTCATTTTTTTTTAAACTAAAAGTAGCAGTTTTTAATCTGTTTTATTTTGTGACCCCAATGATTACAATTTACTAAAATTTATTTTTACATATTTAAATTAAATTAATTACAGTATTTTATTACACATTTATGTATATATATATAT
>JAAAKQ030089643.1:0-14756 GCA_010016005.3 Zanna intricata
AATGCCATGCCTGACCGGGATTCGAACCCGGGACCTCCGGATGAAAGGCCGAGACGCTACCATTCGGCCACGGAGGCTGGCTCCAATCTAAACTGGTTAGAATTTGACAGTCATACATAATACTAAATTTTTTGACCAATCAAATTGTAGCAAATACTTTTAATTAGGTTTTAAACATTACTTGTAAAGAAACCTTTTAAATATATATATCTATGAAACTGTGCGACTCTGCGCTACTGACAAGGCAAAAATCAGACCTCCTTTTTCTACCAATTATACAATCAATCATATTTGCCGAATTGGAGATAAAAAAAAGGAAACCGAAGAAATATAGCTGAAATATATAGTTGGGCAAAGTACATTGGAATTCTAACCACAAAATTTCAACAGAGCATGATTTATTTAGAAATGGAAAACAAAACAATTTATGCATTGATATCAATTGTTTTTTAAAATGTTTCATACATTTCCTAACATTTCATTTATTTTTATTTATATCTTTCATTAAAAACAATGTATAATAAATAGGAATATGTCTCATGTAATGTAAAATGTATAAATTTTCGCTAGGAAAATATACAAATTTAAAAAAATAAATAAAAAGTTGACAAAAATAACTCTGATTTTCCTTAACAAAGCTTCAGTTTCGACTCTCGATGAAGTAATGTGCCTTTCCCAGATAAAGATGCCTTGAACTCTCAGTAAAGCGGGATCGATTCCCACATGTGGAGGGGGGTTATAACATTCCTTGTGAAGATTTATTTCACAGTCCCTCTTTCAGGAAATCGTCCTTTATCAATAATCAACCCTTTAACCTTTCTTCTCCGTAAATTTTCAGTAGACTTTAGGTGTCCATCAGACACAAATATGGAAGCCTTTTTGGGTCACAGATTCATTGATTATATGTGGGATAACTCAGCCTTAGACTTGTCCAACGGTTGTATAAAAATCCCACCAGTGGCCGAAGTACTGTTAGACTAAACCAGGTTTCTTGATCCTTTTTAATATAATAAAGAAGAAAAAAATAAAAGAAATGACTTCAAAATTTAATGGGCGTCTAAGCCCTGATAATCTGGCTGTATTCTTTATAGCGGTTTACCTCTTCCGAAGTAGCAAACTTAATGAGCGCAAACAATTGCAAGACATTCCAGGACTGTGCTCGGTAATATTAATTTTTTATTAAAATTGTTACAAGAAGTTAATGTAACCAACATTAACATTCTTAGGAAAGATAAACAATTATATTGTACATTAAACACCTCATATTTATGAAATACAATTATGTAATTTTAATTGAGATGAAATTTGTATGATATTGTTTGACTACTTCCATAAAAAAATCATTTAATTTTGCCATTTTTTGTGTAAATAATAAAAAGACGATTGTAGAAAAAATAAGACAAAAATTTTATTAAAACTTTCATCCGTCTCTTAAGCTGTACCTTATTTAAAATGAAATTACTTAATTTAAATCATGTTTACGTCGAAGTACCTCAAAAAATACTTTAAAAAAAGTATCTTTCTCATTCAGAAAGATTTCTATAAAAATGTATCACTATATTCCTTAAGATTAATTAAATCTAAAAATATCAATCATTGATAATTATAAAAAGATTATATTACTATATAAAATAAATGAATATATCTCTAATTCGTTCATTAAGTGTGAAACTGATTAGCAAACAAATCTTCTTGCGCTGAATTTTACTGAACGAAAAAAATTAGTGAAAGTTAATTTAAGACATTATCGGTTAAAAACATCGGACGAAAGATAAATTTTAAAAACTTATGTTGACCAAGAGCAGACTTATCTTTGTACTAAAATATCTTAAAGCGTACATGGAGGAAATAAGATGACCTTTGATAATGCCGTTTGATCTAGAAGTAACAGGGTGGGTGTCGACCGGAGCTTTTAAAAAGTGGGTGTTTTCCCTTCACATAATATTACAATAGTCTTTAATGTAAAATTATAATAAGAGAGAGGATAAATATTGGCTTACAGATTAAACAAAAAAAAAAGTATATATCCTAAAATTATATGTATGACATAATTTAATATTTATAATTTCTATTAAAGAACTTACAATAATTACAATGGACATTGTACTCGATATTTTTAACCTTGAATTTAATATTCCCGTTAGGATGTAGATTGTAATTACACTGCGTGACAATGTTCGCCTAACAATATTTCCTTTTAACTATAATAATGTAGATAACAACAACAAAAATTACCTGAAACAGATTAAAAATAGTACATTAATGAAACAGTTATAATTAATTAATAATAAAGTATATTAATAATTAACAAATCACGTCTATATTCCAATCGGCAACGGTTATTTGTACGACTATATTTACGAGAAAAACTTTCCAAATATATTATTTAAAAATATTCTTAACCCGCCGGGTTGGTTCAGTGGTAAACTCGTCGCCTAAATCAGTTGATTTCAAAGTCGAAGTTTTCAGGTTCAAATTCTACTTTTATTCCGATTTGAATGTTAGATCGTGGATAACGATATTTTTAGTGTTTTTTTTTTTTTTCACCTCCGGAACCACCGTTTGGTATTACATCAGAGGATGAAGCTGAATGAAGTGTAGCATGTATGAAAACGCCACGCATGAACGGGATCGAACCCGGTACCTCCAGATGAAAGGCCGAGACGGTACCACTCGTGCACGGAGGCCGGCTGTTCTTTGGTGGTTAGATTACGATTAACTACACGTCTCAGGAGTAGTCGACCTAAGTTTGTTCAAAATTACAAATTTACCGGCACAATTACATTACACCGATAAGTCGCTAATGACTTTAATTGTTGATGCAACTATAAATGAAAGTATTAAAAAAAATCTTCAATTGAACGAAGTGGTTTTTCGGAATTTTAAAAATCTTGTGTACCAGGGAAAAATTGACCAAATTTCCCGAGAAATTTAGAAGTCTAAGTTCCCTTGTTGTTATTTATGAATTTACTTATATTCATTAAAAAAAGAAACAGACAGGATTTCTCCCAAATATTTTCTACGAGCTTATACTACTACTAAAATTAAAATACGAGCATTAAAATAAGAGTATGTACAATATATATTGCAATATACTAGTATATTATGTAACAATATATATGTTAACTGGCGAACGTTCGTAAGTAAATAATTAACTTCGTAAAGTTATAATTCGTTATAATTTACTTACTTCGTAAGTAAATACTTAAGAAGCGTTTCTAAACTTCTGTTTTTATAACCTTTCTTTTTTTATTTTCACCAGAAGAACATAACCTGAAAAATTATTACATTTTTCCTAAATCATTCTGTGTAACAAATTAAAACGCGAGAATTAAAAAAAAACTGTAAATCTTTAATAAGATAAACCAAAAATTGTTTAAAAATAATTTTTTTTTAAATATAATTCTAATAACATAACAATTTTAATGAAAAATTATATTATGTAAAATGTTTTAAATAATTTAATGAAGCCTGGACCAACCAAAGTAAGTTAATAGAGAAGTTTTCTGAATTAATGTTTAGTTGTAGAAAAAACGGGAAGTACAGCTGCATTATAGTTACGGATAGTTAGAAAGGATATAAAATAGTTATTGCAACATAATTCGATCTTTTAAAGTTTATAATACATAGCTGTAGCAGAACGTGAAAAAAATTCTATTTCAAATAGAATAAAATAAATTTTATAGACTTTTTACAGTAAATAATAATGCACTTGCCTACTACGCCGAAGGTACTGTTTTTTTTTTTTTTTTTAACCTCCGGAACCACCGTTAAGGTATATCGTCAGAGGATGAGATGAATGAATTGACGCGTGTCTGAAAAATGCCACGCCTGACCGGGACTCGAACCCGGGACCTCCGGATGAAAGGCCGAGACGCTACCACTCGCGCCACGAAGGCTGGCAAGGTACTGTGTTGGTTCCCGTCCAGAGGCCCATAATTTTTTAACGAGTTAACCCTAACTTATAATGTCGGTACTTAATGCCACTCAAAAATAACAACTAAAGAAATATCAGCCGAAATTAAAGTAAATAAAAGTATATTTCCGTTAAAATTATTCAAAATAATCACAAATTTGCGAACTAGCAAACGTGAACTCATTTATCTATGTCCAACTGAGCGCTCCAATTTATACGAACGAGCGTACACTCATGAAAACATCAAATTAATTTTTTTTTCTTCATCGACTAGTTTGAGCAACATTCCAATTATTTAAGTTATGTACTGATATTTTATTTTAAAATGTCTTTAATTTCGTACACTTCAATTCAATTACCCAATTTTCACTTCGAACAATATTAACCAATTAACTTATTTCAATATTCTGGCTGATGTTATGCCGAGATTCCAGCTGCCCCTGGGATGAAGAGGGAGGTGTTTTAGTGGGTGAGAGTCCCACACTATCATCTGTGCGGGCAGATGGCGGCTGGTAGAACTTTTTCTTCTTCCTACGCAAAACAAAAAAAAAACACATTTCAATAAATTATTTTTTTTTTCTATATAATCTACTTTTAAATTAAACTCTCCTAATCCTAGTAGCTTTGAAAATCCTTTCAATCACATGCTTTTAATCGAATTATTTATTTAAAAAAATATCTATAAAAAATTCATAAAATTTTTAAGAACCATGTAGACTAAATGTCTATAATAATTTAAATAAAAGCAATAACAGTATAATTAGTACATAAGCAGGGAAAACCTTTCCCTGCTTTTTTTTTATTTGGTCCCCTCTGGGTCGGATCTCCAACTAAGTATGACACATCCCAGCGGGGACTAGCTCACTGCAGTGGAATGCTGCAGCAGGACACAGGAAAAAAAATAGGTTTCTAATTCTTTATTGTTTACTCAAAATCAGGCCAACTTAGATGTTTGTCTGTGAGATCTGGAACATCTCTTTTTCCTTTTTTTTTTTTTTTATATCTTCTCTTGTCTTGTTATCTTCTTGCCTCTTGAGAGGGGGCAATATGGAGTCCCCAGTCGGTCATCAATACGACACATCTCGGCATGCCTCACCTCCTGACTGGGGGCTGTCAACTCCCCCTTCCAAAGACAAGTCAATATCCTTCTAGTCTATCCGTCGCTAATCCGCTCAACGTCTTTCCAGGCGTCAACCGAGGACATCAAATATCTACCCAAAAAATTCGGAGTCAAAATCCGGAAAAACCTAGTTATATAATTGGATTAAATTAACGAAAGGAAACAACAAACCTTTTTCTAAAAGGATTAAATTCAAAGAATCTGCCAATCTGCCAAAAATAAACGTTAACCATAAGAAATCATACCCCTTACATAATGTCTACTTGTATTTGTAGGGGTCTATTCGCATTTTTTTAAAATAGTTTACCCATTGATAAAGACAACGAGAGATCGCTCCTCCTCAGTATTTCCAGTAAAACAGATATAGAATTTTATTCGCTTGAATATGCCTGTTATAATTTCGATAGTGATGTATATCTCTTATCAAGTAGTATACAAACGTTCAGTTACAGCTCATAATATCAATTTTTAAAAGTACTTTTTATAAGTTAAAAAAACATTTAACATATTATATTGTATTTTTAATTTAAATAATTTTTTTATCGGTTTATCTTTTTAAATTTTGAATATAATCATAAATGTAACAGAATTTTTTTTTTAATGAATACCAATAGAAAAATTTAAAAAAGAAAACTTTACAGTTAACAGGACAAATTTATACGAAGACTTAATCTGTTTAATCATTTTTAGCATTACCTCCTGTATTTTAATAATTCAAATCCCCCTTTTATTAAAAAAAAAAAATTAAGCAGAAATATTTGTAGTAAAAATTTTATTTTTCTTAACAAAAAAAAAAGAAGAAAAATTGCAATAAACTTTCTTAACACAATAGGAGAATTAATAATCTTAATGTTGCTATCATAGACTTCTATCGTATAATAAGAAACTCGTTCATGACATTTTGAAAACAGCCGGATAGATAGCGTAGTGGTTAACGTTGCTGGCTTCTTTGCTAAAGGTCGTTAGTTCTATTTCCGGCATAAGTCTAGGATTTTTCATTAATCATTTCTCCCGTCTCATATAATACTTATAAAAGAGAATAACGCATTTCAGCTTATTATAATAATAATAATAAATGAAATAAAAATAAAAATTTCTCCACGTTTTATATTTATATTATATTTACAGAATAATTAATTATTTTATTTTTTTTACTTTCACCAAGTTATTGAAGAAGAAATTTTATTTTAAAGAAAATAAATTGAAATTCATATAAATATTTCATATTCTAAAATGTCATAAAGTTTCTAGATTAACACGCGTTTATACGGATTAATTTTTATCAAAGTATTAATTTAAAAAGAAAAAAAAAGGATTAATAAAAATTTTAAACCTATAAAAGAATAAATCTTATTTTACTCATCATTAAATATACAGGGTGTATTACTACGCAGTTCTCCCGGAACTTTCATAACCTATTCTATTCATGAAAATAATGGAAAAAATTTATATAAACATATCTCCTAAAATGCTTCGATTGCGAGTTATGGCTAGTAAAAGATTTCACTTGGATTTCAGCTACCCCGGTGAAATGAAGTCGTACTGAAATTTTTTGGACGTTAATTAAGGAGCAGAATTAGTGATTTATTATGGTATTACTATAAGAAAATTCAATCACACTAAATTTGTTTCACCTACCGAGTACACATATAGTTTATATGCTGTTTAACATAAAGGGGCATATTAATTCGTAACACTACCTGTTACGATCGTGATATATGTAAGCTTCTTTAGGACAAGTTACAATATGCTTTCTATGGGAGTAATGATGTTCATTATATAGCTAATCCCTGCAGTAAAAAAAGTAAAATTATCATTTCTACGGCAGAATATCAATTGTATATTAGAAGATATTGTGTTCTGATTATCAAGATTTTGTTTAGCATGGTAAAGGTAACAAGTTAATGATAAAAAAAAAAGGAAGAATGAAGCGATATCTGATTGTTTTATTTTAATCTTTATTAACTTTATTCAACGATTAGTTTCATGAAGAAGGCCAAAGTCATCCGAGAACATCATTTTTATGATAAATTCATAAAATATTGAAAACACGTCACCAAAACGAATTCTTTGTTATCATTAGAAATTAAAATGCTTATATTAAATTCTAAAATTTACAAAAATATTATACGTTTCTCCTTGATATAAAGGATTTCGAAACAACTGAAGATTTTAGTTATTTTCAAATTATTATTTCTTCAATTTTTGAAGAAATTTTTTTTTAAAAAGATTCAATATTCTCCTCTCATAAAAAAAATTTTTTAACTGTAAAAGTGAACCCAACATTATAAAATTTCAAACTCTGATACAGAAATATAATTTTGACGCAACAGAAAATATTATAACGCATAGCGCCCCCATTAACATACAACAGATTTCGGATTCACAGACACGAAAATTTAAGTATATATTTTCTTCCTCAAAGGAGTAATGCTCCTTTCAAATTGCGAGGTGAAATTAGTGATATAAAAATTAATAAAAAATAACGAGTACTGAGATTTTATATCTTTATTTCGTATATTAACTGTTGAATTTTAATAAATTTCTAAGAGCTGAATTTCGATAAATTGTCGTCGATAACACCAATAAATCACTATTTAATTGGGAAAGAAGGAGCGTTTTTGTATTTATAATTTTCTTTTTCTTTATTTGTCAATACTATGACCTTCAAAATTACTTCTATTTCTTATGTTTTTAACTATAAATTTTTTCCAATTAACTTAATAACAACATAAAATTACAGATTAATCAATAACAGCTAGAGGTCAAATATTTTGAAATTGGCAGTAGACTTGATCCTTTCACTCTTAGATGGAGAATTATTTTATAACAACCGAATCAATAAAAGCACTTTTTTTTCTAAACATTATGAAATTTTCAGAAAATAAACGAATTCTCGTTACTGTTACATCTTCATAAAAAACTAATATTACATCATTGCACTTCAAGTATTGTTATATTTGAAACAAAGATAAAACAACAATATAAAATAACTTTAAAAAAACGCTTAAGTTAATAGTTTATTAGGCAAAAAAATTATGACCTATTTTTATTTTTAATTATTTATTTACTAAGAACTTTAATGAATGTTTCTATTTAGCCTTTCTCTTAATAAAATTAATATTTATTTTATAATTTACCATTAACATAAACATTTTAATAAAATTTAGTATTTTATATACAATTAAACTTTCCTTAAATAATCTGAGGTACTGTATACGTGGTGTCTCACAAGGAAACGGAACTAATTTCAGTTGATATTTTTACTTGTGAAAATGAAGAAAATTAAAATTTTTATAAATATAAACCGGAATTGTTTTACTTCGAAGAGTATTTTATAGCTAGAATAAAACTATGTCTTACTTTCTGCTTCAATGTAAAATGAATCTATATTAAAAATCTTAAATCAAATAATATTAGATTAAAAATCCACCTTATCAACAAATTGAAATAACCCTAAGATCTTTCGGCTTAATTGATAGCCATCATCAGGAGTTAAATTTTTTTTTTGTTTAAACTCCAGAACCACATTTAAGGTATATTTTCAGAGGATGAGATGAATGAATTGTAGCGTGTGTGAAAAATGCCATGCCTGATCAGGATTCGAAACTGGGACCTCCGGATGAAAGGCCGAGACACTACCACTAACCACTAAAAACATCATATTGGAATCAAAAATCATAAAAATATAAATTGTAAAACCAATCAAAAGTTAAATACAATTTTGGTTAGTTTTACATTTTAACTTATATTTTTAACTTCAATATAGTGTTTTTTAACTACTTATGGTGGCTCTTAATTAAGCCGAAAAGATTTCGGTTTAATTCAACTCGCTGGTAAGATGGTTCTTTAATTTTTTTTTTTTTTTTTTTTTTTTTTTAACTTCCGGGACCACCGTTAGGTGTTGCTTCAGAGGAAGAGATGAATGAAAAATTTTTTTAGCGTGTAAAAAATGCCATGTCTGACCGGGATTCGAACTCGGGATCTCCGGATGAAAGACCGAGACGCTATCTCGGCCTATGAGCCACGGAGGCCGGCGGATCTTTAATATTTAGAATTATTTGATTAATTAACATATCAGTGGTACCAATGTTCAAGAAATTAATTTAAAATCTTGAAAACAAATTTCGCAGAAAACTTATTAGTTTTACTTGTTTCTTAGATTCTTTTTTATTAAATAATAATAATAATAATAAAAAAAACAAATTGCCGGCCTCTGTGGCCGAGTGGTAGCGTCTCGGCCTTTCATCCCGAGGTCCCGGGTTCGAATCCCGGTCAGGCATGGCATTTTTCACATACGCTACAATTCATTCATTTCATCCTCTGAAGAGATATACCTTAACGATGGTTCCGGAGGTTAAAAAAAAATAAAAAATAAAAAACAAAAGAAATACTGATTGCAAACCTGTACCTCCAATAACTTCCGAAAAAACTATAGTAAACCTCAAAAAAAATCTGGTATCACGAAACATATTTTTAAATTTGAAGTAAATTTACTTTTTTAATTTTATAACAAGTAAATGAAATTTTAAAATAGAAAACAAACGAAATAAAAAGAAAGCTTCTTCATAAAAATTCAGCATGCTCCATCATGTTTTAAAATTATTTGCCATTTTTTTTGTAGTCTAAATAAGGTGCCAAGTTATTTATGCTTACACACACATCTTCCAGAGAGAGTAGATAAAAAATAAACTACTCGAAATTTTGTTACCAATATTAACATGAAACTTAATGTACCGTTTCACAATATAATAAGGGGCTTAGTATATATATATATATATATATATAATAAATGACATTAAATATAAATAAATTCAAAGTAATTAAAAATATTTTGCAATATTCTTCTTTTATTTAATTAATTATTAGACAGAGATAAAGATATTTGTAAATAATTATTTACTATTATTACAGCAACAGAAAATCGTTATTTTTTTTATACACCTATTATAAGTATAGAATTTTATCACATTAAGTGACATATTAACTAACTGACTATGCATTATGTATATAACTTGAGGCGATATTACATATATAGTACGTATATAAATAAAATACACCGTACTAGAATGTATATTGTAAATCAAAACTGGAGCATGTACAGTCTGATCTTTTATTTTACAAAAGACTGGAGCAGTAGGTACCAGAGAAAGTCAGTCACTCCTCCCATTACAGTTACGTAATAATAGTCCACGTTGCCCGATCAGATCATATTGTAACCGCCATAAAACACGCTGCTCTCAATATTAAAACGCCACTTAAAATATCGGACAATTTTAACCGCTGAAAGTGATAAAATATGTACGTAAACGATCACCCCCGATTTCGGCTAATTGAATTCTACAAGTAATCATTGTAATTATTACTTTCGTTGTGGGCGTGGGTGTCGGTGGTAATTACTGACGTGTAACTTACGAAACTTCGCGAATTAAAATCTATACCTTTTAATTTAGGAATAAATTTTATCTTACTTTTTATCAATGTATTTATAATAAACTTGTCCATCTCAGTTTAAAAATAAAAATTCTAATACTCAATAATTTTGCGAACAGAAGGCGTTGCGTAAAAAAAAAAATAATAAAGATAATAGTGACAGAAATAATTCTAAATTATCATCACTTAACATCAGAATTCTCGTTTCACAATTAAACTGTTATAGAAAAACTTTCAATTAAATTTTCTTTCATATGAACAAATTTTATTGAGAAAAAAAATTGAACAGGAAAGAAGAATTTTTTTGAGAGAACAGTTTAACGCCGTTCTCAATTTCTTTTTGTTCCGACTGGACTAAATGATATTTACTACACCTAATCTTTGATTATTTGTTTTATAGTCGTGTATTTGAATTTTTTTCCTATGGTTTTATACCCCTATTACCAAGTTAACAAAGCCTGGATGTCTTATTGTTCATTTCTTTAAAAGTTTCTGGCAAACATATTTTCCTATATGTCTTAAGATCTCTTGATTTCAAGTTTTACCGACCCATTTAATAATCAAAATTCTTCAACGACAACGCTTTTCAAAGGCGTCTATCCTTTTTCTTAGTCTTTCCTATTGCCCAATACGATACAGCGTTATAATCCACATAAAAGTTTAAAAAAATTTATTTGTAATTCTTCGATCTTATTCCACTGGCAACCTTCTACATTGCATGAAACTTGTCCTTCCTTATGGCAATCTCCTTTTGATATCTGCATTATTTCGTCTATTCTTTGTAATTTTACTTATCTAAATTACAAAATTCTCCCGCTTCTTGTATATTATATCCTAATCTTAATATCTACTAAATGATTATTGACCTCCTAATAAAGTAAATTACTTCTCTAGTAATAAATTCATGTAATCTAATATTTCTTCAAACTTTGGTTTCTTTCTAAACAGATAAATCAACACCGAATCTTAGCACCTTTATTTTTAGCGGATTTCCAAAAAAAAATTGGTAGAAATTGCTATTCATTTTCTAATATGGTAAAGGGGGAGGAGGAACTAAATTTTCTTTAAGTTTTTGGAGTCTCCTTTATACTATTCTGCAAAATTTATATAGGTATGTATAAGATTTTTCGTCTGCTCTACCAGACACAATTTTTAAGTTATTTTTATGAAACTTGGTAGGATGATGTAAACCTAGTAAAAATAGAACCCTTTTGATTTTCAAGCGAATCAGTTAACACGAATCAAAGTAAGAGTCTAAACACGCGGTTTTTGGATACGTTTTCATGTTGTAACTTTAAGAGTAACATGTTAGAATGCCAAAAGTAGATTTTTGCGAGCACCACAAACTGCGAGCTAATTCGATGTAATTCTTTTGTTTTATAATAATCCAAAATATGATCTGGAATGAAGGAAAGGAATTGGTAAACCCCTTACGGTAGTTACGGAGTAACTACCGTAAGGTATTACACTTACTTAGAGGATGAATGAGAATGATGTGTATGAATGTGGATGAAGTGTAGTCTCGTACAATCTCAGGTCGACCACTCCTAAAGAAGTGTGGTTAATTGAAAACCAACCCCCAAAGAACACCGGTATCCACGACCTAACTCAACAAACTACCTGATCGGTATTATTAAATTATGCTAGTAATTTTACAGATATTTTTGACACAATGAGATTTTCCTAATAAACCTTTCATGATGAGTCTGAATGTTAAAACCCGACAGAAAATAAAAGACGCTCCTGAAAATGCATAGCCATTCTCAAGGGTGGTAACTATCTCCTGTCCGGCTTATTAAAGAAAGTAAGAAGTAGAATGGTATCCCATTCCTTCTCCTCTGAACCCTTCTGTTTTCTTTTTTTGTTTAGCCTCCAGAACCACCGTTATTCTCTGAAGTAATCATGTATGAATGTAAATATAGTGTAATCGATATTAGATATTAAATATTTATAGAAATTATTTATACAAAAAATTATACTATAAGTGATATTATAGATATTAAATATAGAGTAGTCAGTTTCAAGTCGACCATTCTTGAGAAGTGTGGTTAATTGAAACCCAACCATCAAAGAACACCGGTATCCACGGATCTAGTATTCAAATCCATATAAAAGTAACTCCCTTTATTAGGATTTGAACCTTAGAACTCTCGACTTCGAAATAAGCTGATTTGCGATGATGAGTTTACCAATTGTTTTACAAAACTTTTACCATACATGGCTTCAACGTTCGTCAAATAACTGAGATACAAGAGACACCAATTTGAGTTGCTTTGTCCTGGGTGTTATGATTCTCCTAAAACCCGTTGATGAACATAGTAAAAGTGTCACCGAAATATCGCTTACATTTCGGAGGGCTTGCAACGCTAGTGTATAACAGTAAATATGGGACAGTAAAGAAGATAATGAAAACCATTTCACTGTCCTCAATTCCCTTATTAAACCCGGTATAAAATTCTCAACAAAAGATTGTACCATTTACGTGAGCGACTAATGTCTCATGTTAAGTTACCTATGCGGGGTCGTGGCATCTGATAACAGACCGTATATCAAATAACGTTGTGTTTTATTTCAACAGATTTCGTAATTCTTTTAACATAAAAATTCTTAATTGAAATTTTAATAAAACAGAAATTTTAAATAATGAGCCGGTGAAATTTTCCCCGTTATTTATACTGTTTATCCCTTCTCTGAATTTCTTTAAAACACTCATCACGTGACCGTAAATAATTTTCAACGCGTTAAATAAACGTTCTCTAAATAAACTTTCAAATAAATCGCATTACAAAATAGTTATCGATTAAACTACCAGAAAATAATTAATTCTAAATAAAAATCTTGGTCAGATACTTAGAACCGTAATAAATTTTAATTGTAGTTAACATTTTAAACGCAAGAGTTCGCGGTGTGAAGCAAACATATAAAATTCTTTTAGAATACCCTAAATAGTATCGGCCGACAGTTCTCCCTATAAAAACATGTTTTGCTAGTACTGAACACATTAAAACTATTTATCACAATCAGATCGAAATAGGAAGGCGTCAGATTAGATCTATAATTTAATAAAAATAAGTACTTGTGTGTGTATGTGTATATATATATATATATATTTATATATTTAATTTGTGGCATATATTAACCTTAAATAGGAATTACATAACGTATACGTTGTAAGTTATTAATAATTCAAACAAGTTTCCCATTATGGCAGGCCTGTGCTAAATAAATAAAAGAACTCTGAAATTTATTCATTAAATTTTATTAAAAAAATTTAATTCATTTATTTAGACAAGTATACTTTTATTTCTTCTTTTTTTTAGTTAATTTTTAGTCTAATGAAGCATTCCAAATTTCGGTTGTATACATAAATGATCGATTTCAAAAAATTAATTAAATACAAAAAAATTGTATTAATTAAATTAAGATATCTAAGCATTTTATCTACGTGTTTCATTTTAAATTTGTAACCAGTCCAACAAATTTAAAAGCAGATGTATAATTTTTTAAGGAAATTTTAAAACAAAAGTATTATTACAATAATGAATTCGACTCGATTAAAAAAATATATGTTAATCTTTTCTCTATATCAAAAAATTATTTATTTTATTTTATTTTTGCCGCTAATGAAGATTTAAGCCGTAAATTTAAAGTTATTTTTACATATTTCCATCAGGAAAATTGTTTTTCATTGTAATTAACTTAACTATTAATAAACTCTAACTTTTAACTGACTCTTAATTAATTGTTAGTAATTAACTGTTTTTCATTGGAATTAACTTAACTGACAAAGATTTTTAATTTTCACTTTTTTTAAGGAATTAACTAAATTTCTACTATATAATTATTCTGTAAGTATTCTGTACATTAATATACATCGTATTTCTTCATTCTGAAAAATAAACAAAGATTAGCTACATTAATATATAGGGTGTATCAAAACTGCACGGCAATCTCTTTGAAACGGCGGATTCTATATCCAAAAATAAGAAAAAAGTTTCCAATAAACATGTGCCTGAAAACATTTTGTTAGCGAGTTACGGCTAGTGAAAGATTTCGCCTGGTTTTCAGTTCCTCCCGTTAAATAACATGTCACCGAAATTCTGGGAACCCAGATTTAGTGGTAAATGTTATGGTTTCTTATGTTTTTTAGAATTTTCAGATTCAATGATGGAGGCGCCTTCCTTGGTAAAAAATTCCAGAGGTAAACGAATCCCCCGTTCGGATCTCCGGGTGGGGACTACTAAGGAAGGGGTCACCAGAAAATTAAAAAATAGCATTCTACGAGTC
>JAAAKQ030089654.1:0-33352 GCA_010016005.3 Zanna intricata
CATGGTCGGGAAAAAGTATTTTGTTTAACTTTTTTTTTTTATTTTTTTTTTTTTATGTTTTTTTTTTTTTTTTTTTTTTTTTTTTTTTTTTTTTTTTTTTTTTTTTTTTTTTAAGTCAAAATTTTATACTTTTGTATTAAACAGTATAGAATTGTTGGTCTGTAAATGTTGTTTATTGTATTGAATTTATATTTTGATTTATCATTGTTATTGTAGGTCAGTGCACCTTTTATATCACCCTGAATTGTTTTTTTGCTACTTCTTAATTGTTTACTATTTGAATGGGTTCTATGTAGCACTAATAAATATTTTTAAGTATTAAACATTTTTTTTTATTCATGCCTTATGTTAAATTTCTTATCACTCAAGACTACAACTATAGAACTAACTAAATACAGAATGAAAAATTTCTACAGCTTTTTTGAAAAAAGTTTTCAGCATTTTAAAAGTTGAAAAATAAATCTTTTAATATAGCAGAGATCACTAATAATTCTAATAAAATCATGTTCATCAGTGGAGGCTTCAGCCATTGTGAAAATATTATTATAGTACCTGATCAGGTTCCTTAAGATTTCCAGCGTTTCTACGTTCCAGCCCAATACGTAATATGGAACCAGTTGTAAAAAAAAAAAATTCTGAGGGCTTACATTTTTTCATTGAATTTATCATGTCTACCACCATTTTTTCCACAGAAGACACATGTTTTTGTTTTGTTAAAATGTTTTGTTTTTAACAAAAATACTGCAAATGAAACTGTTTATTTTTTGGTTCAAGAGATATCGGTAGTTGTCTTTTAATGGGGGCCAATCTGTTCTTTTGTTTACATTTAAGTAAACAATACTGCATTAGTTTAATTTGATGTACTTACATATTATGTTATGCAGTAGTCACTGGTGCTGTGATGTTGGAGGCCAGAAGTCTGTTTTGCCCAAGTCAACACACACTTCTCACATATAGCTATTCCAATCAATTACAGTAGCTTTACTCATTTTCAGTTGCTTTTCATGCTCAGTAATTGACATGAGTTGTTTGCTCAATCAGTATATAAATCCTACAATTATAACCAAATTCAATAATTCTGTAACCAGTTATTGATGCGGTTGTTAACTTTATCTAACTTTTAAATAAAAAATAACACCTTTTTATGGGATCACCAAAATAGTTTCATGTTATGGCCCCTTTCCACATAATTTATTCACTGATGTAGTACCATTTTGTATGGAACTGCATGTTTGAGTCCAAATTTTAAAAAATGCATTCAACATTTAATAATGGTTATTTTGATTCTAATCTTACAATTGACTGTCGTCTAGACTAGATATCATCTACTGAGATGAAATCTACTTATTCACGCTCTATGACTGCTCAGTCTGTGTCCATAAAAAACTTCAACATTACTTAAATTGATTTACTCATATGTATCTTTTGATCTCATTATTATAAATCATATCAATCAAGTTTACTGTACATTAAAAAGTTATATTTGTTTTATAAGTTGTGTAAAACTGTGTGCACTTCAAAAACAAAATAATATTAATTATAAATTCTGTAAAATGTGTGATCCCATATCTAAAATTCAGCTTGAAAAAAAGTATAATTTAAGTATCTTAAATGACAACCAAGTTAGCTACATAATTGTGAATAAATGTATTTGTTAATGATACCGGTCTGTCGAGGGAAATTGATGTTGACCTATCATCAGTTTTATGAAACTTCAGAACAAGATCTGAAAACATTCTTTGCATAAATAATTATTTTTTATCAATTCTTTTAGTAAGATTTTATATATTATTGTTTGTTTCAAATGCTTTAGTGAAATCACCTCAATAATCTTTCCTCAACAGATATTCCACAGCCTGAACGAAATTCAAACTCAAACAAAACTAAACTAAACTTGTCCAAATAATAATAAATAATAGTTTGAGTTTAAACATATTAGAGCAAGAGGAATAATAGACCTGAAGTAGAACACTCTCTTCAGTCATCTTTCTTTGTTTAAATTAATTACTTAAGTGATTAAGTAATTACTTAAGTAGCCTTGAAACATTTTCTAATAAAAGTGACAATATTTTCTAAAAGTAATAGTATGTATGATATATTTAAATAAATATTCTTGATAGATTCCATAACATAGTCTGCTACTATAGGATTTAGGATTTCCCTGGTTTGTTGTCACAGCTTATTTTTACAAATTAATCATAGCCTATTTTTACTTTCTTCCCCAAGGTGGAGCTTTGTGATACCTAATTCTGAACATCTTTGCATTTTAATGTGCGATTGCATTTCTTAGAACCATGGGTAACACGTTGCACATTCCATGCCACTGTAAGACTCCTGCACTAACTGCATTGCAGAGAATGTATACAATATGACGAGTATTAGAATAAAATCAAGCAACTTATTTATACAACTTATACTTAAAATATAATGACATGGAGTGTGTTTTGATGAATTTAGGTGCTATTTTTAGAATTGTGATAATTTTTACAGGTAAAATTTTGTGTATAAATATATATTTATATGAATTTGTTGTTTAGCATCATAGCAGTATATAATAATTATCAATAAATAAATAAAATAAAGATATCACTTGCTGCTTATTTTTTTTAAATTCACTTTACCACCTTCACAGTATGCATCACTTCATCAGATGTATTGAAAATTAAAAAAAAAAAAACATTTCTTCTTAGATTGTTAAAATTGGTAATTTGAAAGAAACGTTTTCACTGATGATATTATACTGCTATCTATTGGATGAATATAATAATATGAATTCTACTATTTGTTGAATTCATTCATCATATCCAAATTTCATTTGTTCATTTATAATATTTATTTTAGGATTTATATTATCATAGTAGGATTGTAATAAATTCTGTTTAACAAAAGCACTAATAATGTGAATTTAAAAAGAAGTAATAATAAGCAGTAAGTGATATTTTTATTTATTTATTGATAATAAATTATATATTGGTATTACAAATACAACATGTAAAAAAAGATTTAAAGAATACTTACAAGCATTTAAATACAATAAACAAAAAGTCAACTATGTAGTCATATAAAATACAACAAATATATATTTTCAAATTTACAGGACATAAAAGTATTAGTAATAGGTAATAATAAATTAAAAACATAGTCTCTTGAAAGAATACTTATGATAAAAAAAACAGTGATATTAATATAATAAATGAGCGAGTGAAATTTGAATGTGATGAAATAGTAGAATTCATATAATTATAAATTCATCCAATAAAAATAGCAGTACATCTTATCAGTCAAAGATTTTTCTTCAATTTATCATTTAACAATCTGACTAAGAAGAAATAACATCCTTCTTTTTTAAATTTTTAATATATCTGATGACATGTTGCGCACATGAAAGTGCTAATTGAATTTTTTTTAAACTAAGCAGTAAGCAATATTTTTATTTATTAATGATAATATATATGTATATATTTTTTGAAAAAATTCAAATAATTCATTAACATATAGACCATTTTGCTAATAAAATTTAATATTAAATGAAATTTAAACCACCAAAACACACTAAACAGATAAGTTGAACTTACTATATTAATTCTAAGAATGGGATTTTCGCAGGATCACAGATCCTGCAAAAATCTTCTTATATCTTCATCGGTGTTTAATTAATTACATTTAAATAAAAATATAAACTGATGAACTACCAAATCACATTCAAAGTTGATGATTTAATTAAAAAACATAATAAATTACAATCTAACAGTTGGCAATAATGATAGTAGAAGATATGATGTTTTAAATATTACATCATTTCAGTACTGGACAGCAGAATGTGTGTATTCATCCATTATTATTTCAAGATTTATAAAATACTAACATTTTGAAATAAATTCACAAATTATAAAAACAATTTATGTTAATGTAATAATAGGATTAAATACCAACTGAAGATGCAGGATCTTGCAAAAATCGATTCTTGGAATTAATATGGTAAGTTTAACTTATCTATTTACAGTGTTATGATGTTGGTTTAAATTTCATTTAATATATAATCTACTCCTTGATTCAGATTCTTACAGTATTGAACTTAATGTTTTTATTAAGATTTCTTTTCCAATAAAAGGAAATAAAGAAGTTTTATGAAGCCCTTACCACCTATTCTTGAAAAATTAAGAATAAGAAAAAAGTGTTGAATGGTTAAAGTTATCTGTGGAATGTTTGAAAGATAGTTCTTTAATTCTGAATTTGTTGTATTAAATATTGCATGGAGTTCTTGATTTCAGTTAATAGTATTTATTATAATCCATTAAATTGTGATAATATTCATCTTCCAGCAGGAATGATTACTGGTTGTAAATGTATTGTGATTTTTTAGTTTTTGCCTCTATGTACACTGATTATACGTAAGGAAATACATCTATTTTTATTTATTGAAATATAAGCTGAGGCTAAAATGTTACTTTTTGAATTGAATGACTCCAAACTGGAAGAATTTTTGTATGAACACTATTAGTTATGATGCATGCTCTATTATAACCAGTTATATCTAATTCTGTTCAGGTAACACCAGAAGACAGAACTCTGTGAATGATGATGAAATTGTAGTCAGGATTTCTTCCATTATTTTACATGAACTCATTCATGCCCAAAAGACTTTTAAGATGTTCCGTATATCTTTTCCTGAATAATCTTAACTATTTTATGTAACTATAAATTTATTTTATCGCCAATTCTTAAAAGAAAATTTCTATAAATTAAAACATAATGTTTTGCATTCTTTACTTCTCCAGTTAAAGCATTGTTTCTTCAGGAAATATATCTTTATTATAACATTATTTAAATCATTTTCTGCCTACTGGAGAATTTATTTCATAATCCAGTTTCTGGATAAATATCCAGAAATCTCTGTGTTTTCTTGATAATGCAGATGTTTCAATCTTTCAAGCACATTATTTTATTTGCAGTGTAAAAAGTTATTCAGGGAGATATAAAAGGTGATGTTAACTATTTATTTGGTTATAATGTGTGATTATTCATAATCAAATGTAATTGGTTTTTTATCAGTTTTGCAATTTTAATCTGAATTTATAAATCGTTATTGTTTTTAACTATTTTTTAATTTATTTATTATTCTTTTTTTTAGCTGTTATAAAGAGATCATTGTTAAGATAAATAATATATGTTCTGAATACAAGATATCCTTCTTAAATAAGTTCAAAATTTGAATCTGTTGGAAATCAGCTTCATAGGTTATACATTGGTATTCTCAGTAACGGTAATGCACTTAAATTACATTAGTGTTTATACTATTATTCTAAAAACTAAACCCTGGTGTTAAATAAATTAAGTAAAAATAACCAATACATAACCAGTAAAGTAAAACAATGAAATTCAAAATTTGGTTTAGCAATTGTTAAACTTTCCATACTGCTATCCAGTTAACTCAGCTGAACATTAACATAGAATTTTAACACATCTGAACTTTAAAAAAAATTTCTTTACATTTTTAAAGAAAATTTTCCAAAAATATAAAATTTTTTTGTTTCAAAAATGAAATAAAATACTATTAATGCTGATTAATTTTTTTAATAATAAAAGATGTTATATTAAAAAAATATATAATAAATTATTTATCCATTGGTTTTTTTTTAAAAATAGACTATCTGAATAAAGGCGCAAAATAATAATGTAAAAAAAACAAACTAATAATTAACATAAAATAAAAATTATTTTTAAAGAAAATAAGTTGAAACGGAATAGACTAAAGTGCTAAATAAATACATAACTAAATAAATGAAAAAATTTGTTCACTTTGCAACAGCAAAACAAAGGAGAAACATAAGCATGTCATCACACAAATAACAAAAATAACTTTATTCTAACAATAATTTGGTTTGTTTTTCAAGGATTAACAGTAGGATTACATCTTTATACACTTATTAGGCTCTGCTAGTTAAACATCAGCAAGATCATTTGATAGTTATATGAAAATTTTTCATTTAGAATCAAATGTGTAGTGGCTGATACATCCAACAATAGCTCATTCAGTATAGCGTGGTAGATTGTCTGCTATTAACTCTCGACACATTTTTTTGCTTGGCAATACATTTATCAATAGCTCAGGAACAATTAATATTATGTATTATTTTTTGCAATAAACTGTGAAGCTTATATTCAGAACAGTATTGTGATAATGAAGATGTTATTTAATAGATATGTAAGATTCATGTATATTAAATATTGCCTCATAATTTGTTAGCCTATTTGTGTTTGTTATTTGTTGATATTTTAGTAGAAATCACTATGTATATTAATTTTTTAAGCCATCGGCAAAAAAAACAATCTTGCAACGACATTAGTGCAAGTTGTACTAATTTTCAGTAGTGCTTTTATCAGTTGAATAATGTAATTTAAACGTATATTCTCTCAGTAGCTATTAAAATCAGATGAGAGCTTATAGCATGATTCATGCTTATTATATAAAACAACCATATATTTATTTAGTAAATTTTAAATTTTTATTATCTTTGTAGAGCATTATAAAATAATTTAAAGTATAGAAAGTGTAATGATTGTAATATCTAACAGCATTGTTCATTTCATCTTAATTCGTATATTTTTTCCTGCTTATTAGATTTTATTAAATAATTTTAACTAATGTATGTTTATTTCTTTTTTAATAACAATTATAAAAATGTCTAAATTTGAAATAGATAAGGGATCAGTGACCATAATGCCTTAATAAAAAAAAATGTTTGTATATAATATTCCCACTAGAATTAGAAGGTAATTAAATTCTTATTTAAACATTTATACATTCTGATAAACTTAGACAAGTAATAAATAAATTGGATTCATGTAATGCTGGCCCAGCATATTCTTGTGCTATTTTACTATCTCTGATTTGCTGTTTATATATTGAATAATGTTATGAATAATTAGATTGAGGTTACCGATTATTTTTAATTGTACTTACCAATTTAACAGTAAATGATAAACTTCTTCCTCTTTTTCTTAATGCTTTACTTGTTGCTTGACAGTAAAAGTAACATAAATCCATTATATATTCTTTGTGGTTTTTTCTAGATTGTGATTTTGCATAGGTCTGACTAGCTCCAAAAGTTGAGGTTAATGAATTTCATGTTGTATACAGTTTAGAAGTTATAAGTTTATCCAGATCAAGTTAGATTCATTAGCTTTAATCGGTAAAGCAAGCGAATGCCTGTACAAAAGAAAGCTATTTCTTATTAATTATATATTACAATTAGAGGTTAGAAGGAAGCAAAACAAAAATCTTATGGCACATAAGTACTGTATTCATATTTCACTGGATTTATGTGATAGAATGCACAAAAACTAGACCTTTTCTAGGCTATCTTATGTGTAATTTGTAATGAACGGGCTCTCAGTCAGCAGTTTAGTTAATTGAAAAGTATATGTTATATTTCACCTATATATTATACAAAAATATGTGAAAAAAATTGAGTGCCATACTATGTTGACTGATATGTGCCAATTTTAATATACACTATGATATGGAGTTGTTAAGAGTATTATATTTATGTTACTGTTCATATATTATAATGGTATTACGTATAGTTTTTCAGTTTTTTATTTACTTATTCTTTTTTATATAAAATAATTTAAAATTTCAAAGTTTCATGAAGTTAAGGCAACCAGAAGCATGTAAATTCTTCAGACTCTTGATTTGTGTAATATATTATTATTATTGACAGGTGAATATTGAACAATATTATTAAAGTGAATATTGAACAAACAAAAAAAATATATGTATATAACATCATACATATGACCACCTGCTTGAACACCTCTGCATTCTTCTTGTCCTCGTTAACTTTCCATACCATCTCCCTACTTCCATATGGAAAGTATTTCTGTAGTGTCAGGCCCAGTGACGCCCGATCTAACTGTCTTCAGAAGATCTTTGTATGAGGCAGTAGTCTTGAAGATAAGTGTGTAGGTGGGCTCAGCCAGCATTTCGTCCTGCTGTTGAGAGGGAGCTCTACCATTCAGAACAGCCACGTAGTGGCTAGTCCCGAGTGGTTCTGCGCTGTTTTCCTTCCCTCACATTCTAGAATCTTTCGCAGATATATGGTGATCTCTGCATCATAAATCTCTGCCTGTATGGTGCCAAGGTTTCTGCCGTTATTTCTTCTAATTTTGAAGAATACATCGACCAAACTTTCTGCAAGGTCACTGTCACTGCTGGAATCCACAAAGGCCACGAAAGGCATTCTTAATTGGGGGCCTGTTCTCCTCTCTCCTCACCAATAACTTGTCACCTCCACAGCAGCCAATAGTATATTTCCCATCTGAATCCTCAAGGCATTCAGCATCCATGCGGCTTATGGATGCCTGTTCATAAGTTTGCCGTCCATAATTTCTTAAGTATTTATAACCACAACAATATTCATCACACAGTTTCTCCTGTCTGACAAACCTTGTGTGCATATTTCGGTACTACATTTTCCTCGGCCAGCTTTTTTTGAAGAAGTTCACCATGTCCTCTTTTGCGACACCCTTGTCGAGGCCATCTAATATTGGGCACCCAGTGGATTCTCTGTAGTTTGGTTCTTCTGCTAGCAGCTAGTAGAGGCATTGACAACTCTTCATAGATCCTTAATGGTGATGGTGAGGTCTGTATATATCTCTTGATATTCCTCTTTACATTCTTATTAGTATTCCTCTTAAGCTCCTTCACCATCCACTCCAGTCTCCTAACTAATTCTTCCAACTCAAGGAGTGCCTCCTTCTCCTCAGTGGGACGACTGTCGTATCTTAAGCCTTTTTGCACCCTTCTTGCCTTCCACAGCCACTCTAGATGGAAGGCCCTCCACCTGCACATCAGCTGATGATATGCCAGAAGTGGCCTGAAAGGGCGCAACCTCCATGCCCTCCTGCCTCAAGGTCAGTGGGCTCCAGAGCAATCTTACTCACTTTCCCTAATGATTCTTGCAAGACTATGAACAAGCTCAGTGAAATACCTGCTCAGTTAGTTATGTACACTTCCTCCGATGTCCAATGACATCCCACAAAGTATTTTTGAAGGTATTGTTGGAGATAAAATATATATCCCCAAATCTGGGGTCAGGTTTGGTGAGTAAAAAGATCAAGGGGGTTTAAGATTCATGTAGATATGGATGGTTTTGTCTAGGAAAGGAAGGATTGCAAAATTATGGTAAGAAGAGTTCCCTGTTATAAACCGACATAGCACTTAGAATAATATCACAAGACTTACTCACATGAGTAATTTAAAGAAAATTTACCAAGTCCTTGTTTATATCAAAACAAATGATGTTACATTAGTCAGTGGGAATTTATTGACTTGAATAATTTCTTCTGCTATTAAAGGTTATGTTATACCTTAAATGCACACTTCCTTATGGGAAAAAACTGCACCACACAAAAATCAAAAGAACTCATGAATCCATCATCCAATATTCTTGAAATTTCACATAAAGATCAGCCAAATATCCACTTACAATAACTGATAGTCTGTACCAAAAAAAATTTAACCAAAAACCAGTTCGAAAACAGTAAAATCGCAGAAAAAAAATAGCACAACTACATCGATGAGATCTTCAACTCAACTCCTACATACATAGCTGAAATAAACATAATTAAGCTGAAAATAAACATTAACTGAAATGTCAAATGTGGAATCGTATTTTTATTATAAAATGTTGTCTCTACTATGTACATGTACACCATTAACATCCTATAACTCAAAATAGTAATATTTAAAAAGTAATGTATAATTTTATGGTTGATACAAGCCCATTTTTATGAAGTTTTTTTTTTTTACTGTGGATATTAATTATTTATTTGTATTTTTAGTAATTGAAATAAAATTTAAAAAATGAAAATATAATTTGTTCATATTGTATTAAAAACCATAGTACCCACAATATATTATTTCATGCAAAACCTAATTGTTTCTGTTTCTTTTATAAATATCATTCTTATTTTAATTATGCCAAACCATCCTCCATTTCCACTTTAGATTTTTAGTATGATCACTTTTCAGGTCTTTGTTTAAAATTTTATGGTTGACTAAAGACAATGGTTTAGGTAAAATAGCATTACTTTATTCCTTTTTTAATCATTTTTACTTAAAATTCTTCTGTCAATTCTAAACTTTCTTTTACTCGAATTCAGTGTCGCCTACTATCATCTCTTCTCCTTGAAAATGCCAAAAACCTTCCTGATAGCTGTTTTATGATATCAGTTAATTTCTTCGCAATGGAATTTCAGTATAAGCAATTATTTTCTTTTTTTTAACCATCTTGTAACTATCATTTCTTCCAGTAAGCATATGTTTTGGACTGTCATTCTTCTAATCATTGTTTTACATTCATGTGATTGCTCATAAAATGCAAGTTCTTTCTATTTAATTGATTACATATCCCCTAATCCTTAACTAAAACTATGTAAATGTAAAATAAATATTCACATTGTTGCTGATGAATTTAGTATAATTGGTAACTATAGGTAAACAAATATGTAAAAACCTTTATATGATATTATTAAACAGTTATGTACTTTTTCATATAATTCCATTGTAAACTGAATATATTTCTGAAAATCCAAATGAATCTTAAAAAAGGATGTTTTTCAAACCAAATTTTAAAAATCATTAAGCCATTCCTTCTGGTTATGATATTTTATAGAGAAGCGATATTTTTTATTTTATTATTATTATATATATTTAGTTATTGTAGTAAAGTTTTAGTTTGAAAAGTAGTCTATAATTTTATGGTTGATACAAGCCCATTTTTATGAAGTTTTTTTTTTTTTTACTGTGGATATTAATTATTTATTTGTATTTTTAGAAAATAAAATATACTGATTTTTATTTAAAATAAAAAAGAGGTAAATTTGAGAATAGAATTAAAAAATATATTTAATCAGTTTTATATTGAGCATAAAAGTTATCAGTGCGCTTGTATTGATAAGAAATAAATCATGGTAGTGTATTTAAGTACAGTAACACTAAATGCACTTATAATGTTACTGTTGTCAGCAAACTATTGTAATCTTAACTGTTGTCAGCAGCTTGTCAAATATAGTAATTTATGTAATTTTACAACAGTTTTTTTTTTTTTTTATTTATTTAACACGCTCATTATATTATTTAAAACTGTGTTGTTGAGATGAAAAACCAAATCATTTTATAACTATAGCATTTTTAATCATTTCAAAAAATGTTCAATCGTTCTTATGTTCATTTACAGTCATAAAAAAAAAAAATGTTGAAATAAGTTTTAAAAAGGTTATATTTATAAAATTTTGGTTTTTGTTTATTGTTTTAGATAATTTTTATTGCCAGTTATGGATAAATATATAACTATTCATTATTATTATTATTATTAAATAGCAATGTATAACATTTCAGTTCAGTACATTACAGAATAACATTTTGTCTATATGTACCAGAGCAGTTATTATATTAGATAGGTCTAAAGATATAGATATTATCTAGTGGTATTTACTAAATTTCACATTACAGGCAAATCTAACCTACAAGCAAAATATTTTCATGCGTTGGATGGTTTTTTGTAAAGCATAACATTTTAAATAATTTTCATGTATTAATAATTGCATTCTGCTTTTGGAAACAAGTGTACATGGAATTAGAAGTGTACACTTCTAATTTTAAAATGAAAAATACGTTTAATATTCTTTTGATTAAAACAGTCATGTGAACGTGATTGTATCATACATTCACCATTTTCAGATTGCTTAAATATATCCATTTTACAATTTGATGTAATAAATGTATTTTGTTTCATTCATTTTACATAAATATATCTTTATTCCAATGATTGAATCAATTTATAAAAATAAAGATACAAACTTTTCATTGTTTAATTTATGAACACATATGTTTTTATATTTACAGTTTGAACTGCATAAAGCACAGTAAACAGATATGTTAGACAATTTATGATTTACAGTGTAAATTACCCAAATAAAATAATACTTTAAATAAAATAGTTCAATGCTATCAGTGGCAATTAATAAATCATTACAATTTAATGTACCACCACATTACAATCATTCCAGTAAAGAAAAACTGTACAGATAAAATTGTCACTTCATAAATTAAATAAACATTTATTGACCATAATATTTTACTTAAAAATAATGAATTCTGAACAGTTTAAATTGTCTACTATGGTTCTGTACTAACATGAACATCTTAAATTCTTGTATTTACAATTCTTATTAACATACTTTACTCATATAAATCATCAGATTTTTGAAATATGTAAATTATATCAAACAATATAGCATTAATAGTTTTAGTATTTAAATTTTTTATATAAAATTGTATTGACTTGTATACTATGTATATAAACTTTTGATCATCTCCTTACAGTCTGAATTTGGCACCAGATGATTTTCATCTCTTCACTATTCAAAAATTACATATTTTTGAACAGTCACAATTACATATGAGGACGGTTCAGAAAGTAACCTCCATTTGGCTATAAATAAAAAAAACCTGCATTGATAAAAAAATTTTATTATATGCAATTTAAAGCTACAGCTTTTAATTATTTTTCAACATTGTCTGCATTTAAATGCAAGCATTTGTCATAGTATTTCACTAATTTACAAATACCTTCTTCATAAAATTCAGCCACCTGGGTACCTAGTTAACCTTTTGTGGCATATTGAAGTTTATCATCATCGTTTTTATCTAAGTGCTGCGATTTCTTCATTTCTGCACAAGCAATTTCTCCATGTGAATGAAGAAATAAAAATCACTCAATGCCAAATCCAGGCTGTAAAGGGGATGATAAAAAATGTCCCATTGAAATTGATTCAGAAGTTCTCGAGTTCTTCAAGCAGTGCGAGGACAAATTTTGTCATCCAAAAAAAACCCCAGATGACAGCATACTGTAGCGTTTGTTCTGAATAACATATCTAAGTTTCTTGAAAGCTTCACAGTGGACTGCTGAAGTAATCATCATACCATTTTCCATAAAATAGACTAGAACCCCCTTGAAATCCCAAAAAATCGTAGCCATAACCTTCCTATTTGACAAAGCTTGGCAGGCTTTCTTTGGCTTGCATGGAGAACTCGTATGACCCCAAGTCATTGACTGTTGTTTTATTTCTGTGTTCACATAGATTACCCAGTTTCATCTCCAGTCACAATTTTCTTCAAAAAACTTTCTTCTTCTGCGTCATAGCATGAAAAGAAGTCTATGGCAGAGTCCATTTGTTTGTGTCAATAGATTTCTGTCAGCCTTTTTGAAAATCATCACGCACCAAACTTGTAGTAGCCTAATTTATCAGTAACAGTCTCATACAAAATTGCACTAGAAATTTTCGGGAAGTGTCCGGAAAGTTCAGAGATAATCTTCAATTGTCGTGCACTTTTTCCAATTTCACTGACAAAATCATCACTCACAACAGAAGACCTATCACACTCTTCCCTTCTTCATGGATGTTTGTCCTTCCATTTTTAAAAAATCAGACCTTTTGCCGTATTACACTGCATGTTTGGGCCTACACTGTACACAACGTTTTTGATTGGATTATGGATGCCTCATAAAGTAGGTATAGGGACCACTAATGGCTGGTATATGCAATATGCACAATTTTTTATTGCAGCCTTGAGTTATATGCTCTGACTTGTGCACAAGCACTTAGTAAAAATCCAGAATAACCAAAAGTTTTGATCGTTATTTATTAGTTTATGAAATAGTTTACAACGATGATAGAATTATCGCATATCAAAATTCTTTTTTCTATCATCAAAAAACATTGTGTTCTTTGTATTTTGTAAACTATTTTATAATACTGATTTTTTAAAATTATTTTAGCAGTATATTTCTAGTAGAACTATATGTTTTTAGTATTTATTATTTAAACTCAGTTATATGATTTGTGGGTTACGGGTAGCAGCAGGTCATGAATTATTTAATAAATAATTCAATTAGGCAACTTCGCCAGCCTTTGTACAGTCCCAACATAGCCCCCTACAACTTTTGGCTGTTTCCAAAACTGAAAATTCCACTCAAAGGGCACTGGTTCGACAACATACAGACAATTCAGAAGAATGCAATGAAAGCACTTGAGGCCATTCCAAAACCTTAATTACAGAACCGTTTCAAAAAGCTAAAAGATAGATGGGAGTGTGTCATACAGTCAAATGGGAATTACTTTGAAGGATGCCACAAGCTGGATCGCGTAGAATAACATCAGCACAGAGAATTCAAAGTAGGTCAGATTCTTTGGGACACACCTCGTATTTAAAAAGTAATTCTTGCAGCTGGAGAATTCATTTGTAGCAGCGGTTTCTGAAGCACAGATATTATAAAATAATTTTGAAAATATAATTTTGTATATCTGTCAATCATACCAGTTCAGACAGGTATTTTCTTGGTCATAATAAATTATTTATTTGAAACAGGAACAGCCTCTTGATAATAATAGATAAAATTTCTAGCCTGATCAGGATTTGAACCCAAACACTTCCACTCTGCCATGGTGGTTTGCAAAATGTTGATCTATCTGATCTAAAGAATAAAAAAAAATTATTTTTCAATTCGAGGCAGTACAGTAATAACATTTGTCAGTATGTGGTTAAATGCACCACATTATTTCCGATTCAGTCAAAAAGATACCATTCAAATTCATTGAAGGGGATTCCTTTTATGTCAGCAAAGAGAGAGTCTGATGTGTTCTGAGAGTTCTCTACCCCTCTCCATTATCAAAACTAAATACATATGTTGACTATCATTTATTATCACAAAGTAGAATATAGGGATGCGAATTCCTGAAATGATATTGATGACTACTTTTGAATTGTCTTTCTGTTAAACATTAACATGTTATTGAATCTGCTAAAACTCATAAAATACACCGAACTCTATATGTAATTTTCTGAAATGTTCCTTTAACAGAATAGTTTCAGAAATAGAGCGTGATTTTTATTGATCCAATGGGCCAACAGCAACTGACATCTGCCTGAAAATTATAACACCAATAGTTTTCAGAAAATGGGAATGCTTTGTTGAACTCGATCCTTTTATATAACACCTAAAGAATCATTTTGTTTTGGCATACATAATTTATCAATCTTCTGTCTCTGAAATATACCAGTTAATTATAATATTAAATTAACCATACATTAGTAGCTGTTAATAATATACAATTTGATAACATTGGATGGTAATAATAACCTACCTTAAATTTTTTTTAGGAATTGTGTAATAATCGATGAACTGGTTTATAAATTTACTGTATGTAACAAAAAGGATTATAATTGCAGAAAATATTCACATTCTCTTACTTTCAAAAAGTCCAAATATATTAAAAACTAAACACAAATTTAATATATAATATAAATGATAAACTAATTTTAAATTTATTTATCATAAATTATTAAAGAAAAGAAAATTATGCAAAACATAATCTCTTGTACACTATGTATGTAATGATTTTTTCAAAATTATTTTAAATTTAATTCTAGTGGTAATCTATTAGGGGGGAAAAATGTACTTTACCTTGCATATATAAGGTGAACAACTTAATAACGAATTGACCTGGCTGTAACTGCAGTTATCTGAATCATCTTTAACCTTGCTACTAATAGAAACCTTTATCGATTGCATATGTTACCACTTTCATCTACTATTAATATTGTCTATTTATAGTTGTAAACTTCAGTGTAGTATAGTTTCATTATTTGCAGTTGTGTTTTTCTAAAATGCCTTATTTGATTGGAAAAAAAGGTTGCTATAGTGGAAGCTTACGTGTGTTCTGGATCTTTTCAAGAAACAAGTCAAATTTTCATGGAAAAATTTCTGAATGCTACCCACCCAGCAAAGAGTAGCATACACAATTTGATTAAAAAATGGCATGTAATGGGGGTCAGTTTCAAACTCAAAACGAAATAGCTACCTTTGATTAGGCCTCCAGAGGCCTTTGTTATTCAAAGAATTTCTGCTACTTTGAAAATATCTGTATGTAGGTTATCACAAAAAAGTGATGTAACACATGCATCTTGCTGAAAGTTTCTTCATGATTTAAATTTAAAACTATTTCTTATAACAATTTAGAGAACAAACACACCAAAATATCATAATTATTGTGAATGGCTTCAATGCAAAAACATTGTCAATGGGACTGATAGAACAGATGCTGTATTTCACGTCATGAGACATGATTTCATTTATTTAAACATGTTAATTCACACATCATGTATTAGATGACTGAAAATCTTCACTAGCTGTTAAGCATCCACTTCACAATGGGAGAAAATCTATATATAATGTGTATGATCTTATAATCGTGTAGTGGGGGCAATGTTTTTTTTTACAAAACAGTCAATACAGAAATGTACTGTACAATTTTCAAAGAATTTTATGCTCTGTTAATAATAAATCTTGTAAAAGAGTTCTGCTTCTAACAAAATGAAGCAATGTAATGTTACACATCAAACAGTTTACTAACATGCATTCATGCACCTTTCATAGAAGAACAAGCTATCAGCAGAAAGCGATGGTTTCCGTGTTTCTCAGACTTACCTAGTTGTAACCTTTCCTTTGGGATTATTTGAAGAACAGATTCTATTAATAAAATTCCCATACCATAGATGAACTGAAGGCCAACATTCAATAAGAAAGCAACAACATTTTGCATCAGGTGACTAAATATGATCACTTGAGCACAAAAATGCATCTTTCACTTTGAACATCTTATGTAAAAATGTACATTCTTGATCTTGTAAATACAGAATTTAATTTTAATTTCATTCATAAAATGTTATATGTTGCAGCTGTGTTTAGTCCAGTGATTCAGTTTTAAAAGTTGCACACAATGTTATGCAATTTAATGTAAAAATAATTTGAAAAATAATGTTTAATATTTATTTATATTAGGTACTGTAACTGAAAAGGTAATTGATGCATGTCGCAAGTTATTTCTGAATATTGTATATATATTTCCGAGATGATATACCAGACTTACTGAGGAAAGTGAGGATTGTTATTTATTTCTTTTCTGAGAATAGTTGAGCTGATCATTATTAATTAATTTGAATATTATAAACTATATGTAATGTTCTACATCCAGAAGTGTGCTAAGTGCATTGGCACCATCTATAAGATAATGAAAACTGTTAAAAACAAACGTTGATATAACAGTGTTTTCATGGCCTTTACCCTCATCCTCTGATCTATGTAATTAATGCATTATAATATTTCAGGCATAAATCAGAATAAAACATAAGTTGATTGTTTCTTTGACATATTTCCTTCAATCACAAGAGACAAAGACTGAATTAATTACAATTTAAACTAATAATATCTTTTTATACAACTGCCAAAAAAGGAGTGTAATGCTTTTAGGGTGTATCTACTGTTTGTACCACCATAGCAGCTCAACGGCCAAACCGATTTAGATATGTGACCCTGGATGTTGTAATCCTTACATTTCCAGGAGTTTCACAGGCTATTTATATATGTAGTAGTGAAGATTTGCCAGTTGAAGCACAAACTTACTTTAATGAATTGAATTAATGCTCTATCATTGAGTTAGTTGGGTATGACGTGATCGATTCAAATCAATTGAATAAATGAAATTACAATAATAATAGAATTAAATTTACGTTAAATGTAAAATATTTCTGTTTAATAATGAGCGTCCTGAGGGGATTGCTTGTGAGGCTACATTGATGAGGTGATGCAAGCACCTCATGCGAAGTTAGACCAATCATTACCATCAACTGGTAACAAACGGAGTGCCTCTGGGGCCCTTATAATATTTTGGGTGCTCTTATAGTACTTTTAGTAGGTTTTTACCTACTTTACTTACAGGTTTGTACCTGATGCATCAGGTACACTCTTGATCTAACAGATCACAGTTATTTGGAAATGTTTTTACAACTTTCAACTAATCTTCTGATTTTCAAAATTCAAACAGAAAATTTGCTAGTATAATGCAAAATTGTGATGGACTAAACCAGAACAAAAATTAAGTTATATACTCAGAAAAATCAAGTGGCCAGCGCTACACCAAGACCAGCTTGAGCCTTGTGAGCACCCACAAACCGTCTTTGTAGAGTTTGATGACAGTACAATTAGAGATAATGCTGTCGAGATCGGATTGAGCTCATTATTGTTGAATTTGATCCTTCAGGGAATAGGCAAATGATTACAGCATATGCTGCCACTAATATTGTGTTGGACTATGATAGTGCATAAACTTCATGGGACTACCCTAGAGAGAGCTTTGTAGATCTTTCCAGAGGATCAGGCCTATTTAGCACTGAGTCATGTTATAAATTATAAAGTTTATAATTATTTAGTTTAGCCATTAGTTGTTTGAATTCCTGTATAATGCACATGATAAAAAGTCTCTTGAGGAACTCAACTACTTGAGAAATTTGTAACTTTAGTTTGGTATACGCCAATTAAATTAAAAAATTGAAATGTTTTTACAGTTTTTTCATTTGGCTCAGTACGTTAAATATGTTATACCCATAAGTTTCGAGTCGTGAATTTTTCTTGCTGATCACTAAAAAGTATTAAATAATAAAAACAATTATAAAAATTTTAAAACATGATTGCCAAAAATTAAAAAAATAAATGAATTGAACTAAAAAAACAACAATAAATCGAACCAAAGAAAAGGTATGAAAACAAAGAAATAAACATTTTTATGCAGTATGTAATTAATTAAATAACAGGTGACCATCTTAACCAATAATTAAATGCAGTGAGGAGGGCTCTGAACAGTAATTATATTAAGGAGCCCCATGACTGCATTTAAAAATTTTCATTGAAGGACAAAATTTTCTTTTCCTGGTGAGAAATTAAACATTAGACAACCTTAAATATCTCTTTTCTATACAATGAAAAATATATTTAAAATTAAAACTGTCTGAAAGTTGATTGGTCACCCATTAATTTATTTAATTAAATACTGTATAACGATGTTTAGTCCTTTATTTCCATACCTTGTTAATCTCTGCTAACTCTTCAATAATACTGAAATAACAAAATTTATTTGCTTATTTTAAAGATTATATTTTCTGTATATAATTACATTTTAACAGAAAAGCAGTCACATACCTACATAGTAACATGCAACCAGGATTGCTTGAAGATTATTTTTCTCGCAAATTAAAAATGAGTAGCAACATCACTGTGAGTTTATCAATGCTTTCTCCTTGAAGCACTACAAAATCACAGTTATGTAATAAATTGGTTCATGGTAGTAAAAAATACTTGGTTTGTAACTGATCTTCTTCTAGGCAAATGTTTACATTTACAGCAACAAATGCCAATCATCACTCTTCCTCCCAATTCCTTCTCTCCATCACTCCAGACATCTATTGCTTTGCAGGTCGTCCATATTTCCTCCTCTCACATGGAATCCATTCCAACATCCTCCTAACCATCTATACTCCTCCATTCTCCGAACATGCTCATATCATTGTAGTCTTCTTCCCTCCAAAACATCAGTTACTGTACCAATTCCTCTATTCTTCTTCTGATCTCCTCATTTCTCACGCACCACATTCTAGAAACTCAACTCCTGCACAGCACAGCCAGCAACTTCCCTCATCTCTTTTTCCAGGCTTCTGACCTGTACAATTATATGCTCTCATTCACTCTTTAGTACAGCCTTTACTTAATTGTTTTTCGCATCCCTTCAGACAACCACAGAGAATTGCACATCTGCTCAAAGCTATACAATAAAATATCTTTTTCATTATTTCCTTCCTATGATAATATAGAGCTAAGGTAATTAAAGTCTTCACATGCCTCGATGATATTGCCATCTATAATGTGAGTAATATCATTTATAGATGATAACTTGATTAATTAATTGATAAGTGTTTATTTCTTGGGCTTTACATACATTGAAAGGTTATTTACATAAACAAGAATTACAAAAAATATTAAGAAACCAGTTTTAAAATGATCAAAACCTTTATTTACATCAATTTTTTTTTTCATAATGTTCATTTGATGTATAAAAGTTTAAAAATTCAATGTTTACCTTAAAATATGTTGTGAAACTTTATTACAGTGCTTGTATTTTTCAAATCAAAAATAATAATGGTTTACATTCTAAATATTCCAAATGTAGTTGGTGAAACAGGCACATTACTGACAGCAGCCAGGCTTAGTCCAAGAACTTCTCTTGTGTTAGCTGGATCAATTACACCATCATCCCACAACCTTGAGATAAATAAATAAAGATAAAAAATAAAAGAAATAACATTTAACAACAATAAAAAGTAAAAATTAGAAGGTTCTAACAACTTAGTGATCCAATGTAGAATAATCACGAAGACTAAAAGAATTAGGTATACAAAAATTCTTATCTTCAATACACTATCTATCAATTTTGCTACTGCTGAAACAATTGAAGCACCCAAAATACTTTTTATTTAAAATTTTAAATAGTATGAACAAGGCAGAAAACTATTAAAGAGAATTTTTCTAGGCAGCAACAACTTATATCTCAATAATCTTCATGAATAAATTTATCTTTTTTAAAACAGGAGTTATTTCAGCAAATTTTTTACAGTTGGAAAATATTCCTCTTTAAAAACTATAGTAGTATAGAAATGGGAATTCAAAGGCAACCTTGACTCCCATGATGTCACACCATGTGCTGATCATAGTTTTGTGTCGTAAACAACTTCCTTAATATCTTCATATATTTTAGACCGAAATTCAATTTTATATACCACATCTCAAGTTCTGTGTACTATGAGCGTTAGTAAGCAAAAGAATTTCTTTTAACTCTGAGGTCTTCGTCAGCATATACGTATGGACTCAGTTCTTTCTTAAAAAACAACTCTTAATCCACACGTGCCTTGGAATCTTGAGTTGCGTAAAAAAATTGCATCGTCTTGATCGAAATAAACATATTTGTCTCCAATTTTCAATTCATCACCTTCAAAATGAATTTCGCAAACATTATCGGTATTATCTTTTACATCACTCACCACATCAAGCATTTACTCCCTAGCCTGTTTGCCACGAATTTATTCTTAACCCACCTAGGCCTGCAGCTTTCCTGTCGGTGATTCGAGCGTCTCCTACTGTAACAGGTGAAATATATTCTTCACATGAGGACATGTCTTTTAGGCCTAAGCACAACTCTCCTCTACTCCACCTCTCATATATCAGCGGGTGATGTAGAATCTGGTGGTATAATCCCTTCAGTTTGCATCCAGTCGTTCAACTTGGACTGCGCATGTTTATTTCCAGCCTCCTCGGTGTGTTCAGTCAATTTTTATTTTTCTTCTCTTCATTCTAGCTTGATAATCATCCATGTGTACTTCATCATCATGTTCATAACGTTTTTCATTATCTTTCATCGCGTGATACAGATGTTTTATTGCAATTGCATATTTGACTTCATCTTTAGCTTACCCTGCTCAATTATTTATCCAGTCGATATTTTCTTAATCAGTCTGGTGATCAGTTAGGTAATATGTATAAACATCTTCACATACAACTATTCTCTTTCACTCAAACCAAGCTGTAACGCTGCATGTTTTCTCTATGTTCTGTCGAATCTGCTAACTCCTCTAACTCGCTCTTAATCCTCCATATGCGAAATGAAAAGTAACGATATATACCCAAATATCTCAGATATATATATATATATATGTATGTGTTTTGTGTGCGTGTGTGTAATTACATGAAGGGTGGAGGGTACTCACTATCAGAAATTGTAGCAGACCCACTTGCACTAACAGAAACGTAAGCTGGCACAGGGTTTTCAAAAGCATTCAGACCAATGTGGGCACTCTTTTACTCCTTAAGAAATTCTTTAACGTAGATGTGGAGATTAAAGCGGTAGCGACTCTTTGTCATTGCGCTATCTTTATCGCAAACTGACTTAGAAGCCATAGATGCTACGCATGTTATTTCAGTTAGATATTTAATTCGTCAAAAGTCATATCCCGTTCAACATGATCATTCTATAGCGGAATTCATAATATTGTTTTGTTTTTCACAAAAGCTATTGCAGAATCTGTTTCTGTTTCTTCAATCAAAACTTCCTCTTGATAGTTATCCAGGATAATACTTTATTCAAAGGGAAGATGAATTTATACCTTCAATGCTGTATAATTCTTCTTGAAAAGAATGTATAAATTGGTTGATAAAGTGAATTAGAAAATTCACAGATATTGATAAAACGCAAAACATTAGAGTAAGAAATTAAAAACCACATTTGTTTTACCACAGCTCTAAGGACATACAATTAAACACCTAATATTTTTTTTTGGAAGCTCCTTGCTTCATTTATTTTTATTCAACACTCTGAGATTAACCCCAATATCGCATATTACAAGTACTCAGATTCTATGAATAGAACTGAAACTGATAGAATATTAGCAGAAGGAGCTTTGACTCTAGTATCAGTGAAAAAGCTGCAGTTTGGGAGGTACTTAATATGATGAAAGCAAAGAGCAAATTTGGTGGAAAAATTCAACTACTCTTCGTGCCGTACTGAGTGTGGAATTAAGAAGAGAGAAAAAACATCACATGTGACCGATAAGGAAGTTGCAAAGAAGATGTCATTATTAAAAAGATCTTCCCTGTAGACTTGTATCAGATGTGCATTTGTGCTTAAGTCGGGTATCGATGATCTCAGAGATGCTTATAAGAGATATGTTACTGGAAAAAATAAACTCTAGAGTGTAATTTTTCAAATGCAACTATACAAAGTCGGTTATTGTAATCTTCTTGGACAGCTAAATGAAGTCTGAATTCTGAAGTCCAAATGAAGAGAGTGGATGTGTGTTTGCTGCTCTTGACGTTTTATAGTTATTTTGCTTTCTTCACCTGTTTTCATTGTATTCAGCAGTTTCGCTATGTGCAGATTAACTTGCTGAATTCGCTTGTCAAATTTTTTACATAAATCTGATTGGACCAGCGCTACATTGTTAATTCTTAGTTGATTTGTTAAATAAAATAATACTGTGGACGTCTACAGAATTGGTTGTTAATCGATACACAATTAACACTTGTAGCTTGTCTTTTCAAGAGATTCAAGATTGATATTGTAAATAAGATTATAAATTATTAATTTAATTAATAATCTTTGATATCTTATCAGAGATTGTGTTTCGAGACTTAGGAAAAATTTTGTTAAGTTTTTAGGTCACACTGGACTTTATGAGGGAATTGGTTTTCTTCCATTAACTTCCTTTTTATTTCTCTGATCCCAATCTCCCGCCAGATCCATACGATTCGGATGACTGCCCATTTTCTGGTGTGGGTGCCGCCAAATTTCCCCCTCCCCAGAAAAATGTTGATTCCTTTTCTGGCTTGACCTTTTTTACGACTCACTGACCACCCAGTCACCCCTCATTGAGTGGGATATCAAAATTGAATAATTTTTGATGATGACCTCGATTTATCTTGAGGTTAAAGCTTTGTGTGACCCACCATAGTGTGGAGAACACATCACTTAAAAAGATGTTTGCTACGGAAGGTCATAGTGAGGTGAGGAATGAAGAGCCGAGAATGGAGACTACACCTTCTAGCTCTGCCAGCAGGATTGGGATATCACATAGACTAAGTAGTTAAGTGCGTCAGACTTCCCTCGGAGTGAGGGTAAAAACATTATGGGAGGTTTTTGAGCGGCTATTAGGTGAGTTTAAGGATGTTGTATCTTCATTTCATGCAAATGCTAAATGAGAGTTGAAGCAGATTGATATTCGACCTAGAGCTCTTGTTGGTATACTGCAAGGTTTTAAAAATTCACTACCGGTGCTAAAGACTCCAACTTGTGATGCAGCCAGCCTGACTATGAGCTCTGCATCGGGCATGGAGGTCATCCTTGACCGATTCAAAACCGGTGCCAATGAGGGATAACTCAAAAGATTGCTGATGAAAAGATGGCCTTAAAATTGCTATACCTACTCTGAGCTGGCTGATAGGCAAGCCCTAGCTGAAGCAGAAGGTGAATTAGTGATGTTGTACGACATTAGCAGCAATGACTCGAGTACCAAAATATTGGTGGATGACAGAGGGTACATTGGGTGAAAAAGATGGCAATTTGAAGCAGGGTATGATGTTGGAGGATACCCCCAACCTCAAACTAATGGATGGTGACATACTGGCTTGTCAAGTCATATATGGTGGTGATGGATAGTAAGAGTAGTATAGGTGCCGTAATACTGTTAGCATGCAAGCGGTGAAACAGTTCACTAGCAGAAATGAAGACCTTCGTTTCTGCACAGTGGTGTTACCTTGGGACAATGCCTTTGCAGAATGGTGGAATAAGAAGGTTGGAGGATGATAAGGAAACATTTAGGCTAGGACTAAAACACCCAAAAGAATACAGATGAACCTACATCTACAATTGTGAGGCACACAAGGGAAAACTTATGCTATCTCCAGGTTGTGAAGGCTGAGGTCAGCAGTGACTTGGAGATACTATCAGCGAGGATGGACCCAGGTGAAAGAAAACTTGCAAAAAAGAGTCCCTAGTAGAAGTAATATGGAAGACTCCTTGAGAACCAAAATAATGCATAAATAGGATAACAACAAGGACATGAAGGTTGACAAACAACAGGAAGGATTATCCATCTTTTTGTTAAAGATTTGGACGAGTTGTCTAATTCGGAGGAGGTATGTCAGGCAGTGAGGAGTATCACCAAAGGTGTGAAGTTGGTGAATAGGAGGACAGCATTTGACTATGATAGCAGTGTCGGCAGCTTCTGTTAGCCCACTGTTACGAAAAGGTAGAATTAAAATCGGATGGTGACATGCAGGAGAGAGTATGATCTGTGTTATAGATGCTGACAGCCCAGCCATCACGCTAACAGATACATGGGGTCTTATGGCAGTCAACTATGTTTCAATTGTGATCAGCCACGTTGATTGGTAAACTTTTAGTTCTGTGACATGAATTGTTCTACTCTCTGATCAGTTCATCTAAAAATCAACTCATCTGTAAAATATTTTTAAAATATCAACTCATCTGTAATTACTCCTTTCAGTAAACTTATACTATGTTCTTGTGAGTCCTATTAAAGCATTCAACTACAAAAGGCTTTCTATGACTAAGTGGAATAATGATTATTATTATATTTGGTTGTAACTGATTCAGTACTGAAACTGAACCACTCCTTAACATTATCTTTTCGTTTTCAAAACTGGCTCTGGAGGTTGGACAATTTCTTCGGCCGTGTACTTTTAAGCGGTTTCACAAGTGCAAATTTGGTAAAACAATTTATTACTGTCACTATGTACTTACATCCTTTATTGACATTGTGAATGGTATCTTCTCCACTAGATAGGCATGATACAGCTCATCAATCTTTGAACTCTACACTTCGTGTTAGATAATTGCTGTAGCTTGCTTATGAAGTACAAGAGCAATACCATTCCTTTTACTCATCTTAACATCAAATGAATGAAGAATTAATTTTTTTGTCTTAAGAAAGATAAACGGATACGTTCCTTCAAAATTTGTGCAAGTGCACGCGCACAGACTTTGGTTTTTATGGTGGTTTTTTAACCACCATTTTTTTGGGATGTGTAGGTAAACTTTGGAAGAAATATAAGAATTTACATGCATGCAGGGCACAATTCAACTTACTAAAATGTTACATAAAGGAAGCATTTTTGCCTTTTGTGTTTGGCATCTAAAATCCCTCTTTATTGTCCAATAATAATCTGCAAATATTCTTACATTTTACTGTCATTAGTACCTGTTTTCCATGACTGAGATTTACTGGTGGAAATGTTCCCTGTGCTCATTACTGACAGCACAGAGGTTAAATCAAATGTCCAGAAAGAAATCAAGTGTGAATTTTAAAAATTAATTTTTATTAAAGTATTAAACCCCATATGTTTGTATGACTAATTCACCCATGTATGTATGTATAATTCACCCACAAGTTTATAATAACAGGATTTATTATTTCCTTAAAGTTTCACAATATTTTTTAATGATCCCCACACTGACTTCTCAACTTTGCTTAATAGTTTTTCAAATTATCCATCTCAATGTTTTTATAATCAAAGTTCTTATTTGGGAACCCATAAAAGATTCCTTCTTGATTTTAGCATCACTAACACAAGGAAATGTTTGTTTTAAATCATGAAATCCAGCACCACTTTTATCTGTAACCTTAAAGTTTTTGAAAAGCCCTAACTTTACATCGAGTGTAGGTTGAAGAATCATTTCAGAGTCGACTAGTGGGGGATGTGCAACATTTTTCTGTCCTAGTGTAAGTGCTTCACGCTTTCTCTCTTTTTCTGTTTAGCCTCCGGAACTACTGTTAAGGTATTACTTCAGAGGATGAATGAGGATGATATTCTATGAATGTGAATGAAGTGTAGTCTTGTACAAGCCCAGGTCGACCACTCCCGAGAAGTGTGGTTAATTGAAAATCAACCACCAAAGAACACTGGTGTATATGATCTAGTATTCAAATCCATATAAAAGTAACTACTTTAACTAGGATTTTAACTTTACAACTCTCGACTTTGAAATCAGTAGATTTGCAATGTTGCTTTAACCAGTAGACCAGTCCGGTGGGTTAAGTCCTTCACATTTTAGCCATTCCTTCCTGATATACCAACACCTTGTGTTGTTTGTTTTGACCCATTTCTACAAAGTAACAAACTTTAGTGCTGCCAAGCTGCAGATCATTAATATCAACAACTTACAAATCATAACATATAATTAAATGGTACTTGTATAAGTACCTTTTCTAGCAGGAATTTCATATTATCATATCTTTTTTTCATGTTAGTTGCTAATGGCACAGAGGGAAATTCATTGCTATTTACCTTTAAACTAATTTTTGAAGAATCAATGAACAGTTTCCATTCTGTAGTTATGTTCATGTTGAAGTGCTTCCATAACATCACAAATATTTTTACACTACACTAAACTATTTTCTCGATTGTGGAAGATAAAAACTTTATTATCAATGTGGAGAAGATATAGTCTTTCAGCTTAGATCCTAAAAGCTTGGCTTACTTTTTCAACAAGTTCAAACTGTGAACAAAATCATTTAATTCCCCTTGAGTTATTAGGTGAAGTTCACAGGAAGAGGATTCTGATTCAAAGTGGATTATTGTGCTCCTTATATCAAACTTCAGTGGCTACCTCAAATTCAGATTCATCTTTTAGTTGTAGTAGATGTAATGGAGGATGTGGTATTGATAAGTCATTAACATGAATTGACCTTATAGCTGACTAAATTTGGGTACTGCACAATGTGTTTCGATTTACGACTTATTCCTTTTATCTTTGTAATACACAAATAACAGTCCAAAATGGTCTTGTGGTTCACACCACACCACTGATATAGTAAAACTCATCTGCCAAATATCCCTAGCCCAGTCTGCCAGACATTTCACAAAGGTTGTACAACAGATGTGAGGGGTCCAGTTCTTATCTTTATCCCCAACTGTACAACTAAAATATAGTTCATAAAATTTCTAACTACTTGTGTCAAATTTCATCATTGTTTTTTAAACATCTAATCTCCATACACATAACAGAAATTATCGGGATCATTTACACACTCCCTTGGCATACTTATTTATTAACATAGTACACTTGACACAATAACTGTAAATCACAAAATAGATTGAAACCAGTGAGTGCGTACACAGCAATGTTTAAACAATACTGTTGTGTTAATTTGACTCAGAAGACTCCTCTGTGCGACATGTTAGAACCTACAGTAAATAAATCATCATGAATGTACAGCTATTGCCTTCATAATGTTAGCTTTGTCCTCTCTGTTAGAAATCATTTAGAATATTCTTTTATGTAAACAAGTTAGTCCTAAACAAAAACACATCGATTTCTACAAAAGCAATAGTTCAAAAATGTTATCTCACTAAAACTGTGGGTAATGAAAAAATTCTGATTAAATTTTTTAATACAGCCTAAAAAATGACTTAGGGAACATAATAAAACTTTCATTGCTGTAATAGTATTAACACAATAATAAATAACTGTATTTATTAGGGTTATTAGATTGTCAGTCCTTTACCAAAGATAAGTTTACTATTTATTACATAAAATTTTTATGGATTGTTAATAATGATACTTGACTAAAAAAGCAATAAAGTGGATAATGTTTTATTAATTCATGCACAGTATGAAATAATCTAGTCACAGAGACTGGGTTACCTTGCACTTGCATAGAATGGTTTGCTTTGTTCTTCAAATTTGCTTTCAATTTTTTCTCTAAGTTTCTTTTCTTCTTCATCTGACCACTGTAACAAGATTATTTTATTTTCAATGTTAAATTATGTTTAAGATTTTAAAATGTTTTAATTAATATTACAGGTGGATTGTGTTTTGGTAATTTTATTTCTGATGCAGATCATATCACTTATGCATGTTTTAATTTATGTTAATACAATAAAACTTTGTCAAATGAATGCCCCCATATTCACACTGAAGCAGATCCTTTACATTCAGTATATTAAGGATAAATTATCAACTGCTCTGATTAGCAAGAATTATCTTTCTGTGAATGACCATCAGTTCCGATATTCTCAATTTTCTGCATCAAAAACGCATTGATTAAAATTATCACACATCATAGTCGCCCTGTTCTCACAGCACTCTGTGTAGTTTGGATCTTTTAAGTTTTGGATAAAAAGTGAAAATGTTTATGCTGAGCAGTTTTAATAGCCAGTCTTTCATTATGAATAGAAATAAGTGACTAGAAGAAAACAACAAACAATGAATTTATGGATCTTTTATTTCAAACAGAAAAAAATTTAATACTTTCAGCTTTAAGGTAACTAGAAGATGAACAGTATATTAACTTTTAGTAGTTTACAGATATAAACAAGTTTTTAATTATTAAAAGATGTTATATTTTGTTTTAAATCCACTATCAACAAAATACAATTATTAATCTTCTTATTTCACAAAACAATGAGTTGTATTTATTAAAAAAAAAAATAATAACTTTATCATTATTAAGTGAATGGTTTAATTGTAAAGGTGACATTATTAGATGAAAATATCATACACAGAAATAAATAGATATGGTTTAAATTTTATCAGAATCAAATGTTCTAACACAAATAATATTCCAAATTTGTTACATACAGTATACTGTACAATATTAGGAAGAAAATACCAAAAACATCCTTCAAAAAGGAGACAGAATACAAAGATTTATTTTTAAACGTTGTACATAAAAGGGATGAAGATATGGGTTGTGTCTCAAAAAGACTCTCCCTTGTAAATGTCAACCACACCTTCACAAAATATAGCTAAGGCTTGCTACATGGTACACCCTGTTCTCACAGACATGGCTCTGGCGACCGAGTGACTATCGGTATAAAGTGCCTTCTACTATGTGCCAACAGCCTCTGATGATTTTTTTTTTTTTTTTTTTTTTTACCTCCAGAATCACTGTTAAGGTATATCATCAGAGGATGAGATTAATGAATTGTAGCGTGTGTGAAAAATGCCATGCCTTACCAGGATTCGAACCCAGGACCTCCGGGATGAAAGGCTGAGACACTATCACTCGCACCACAGAGGCCGGCAGCCTCTGATGAGGATGAATGAGTGGATAGAAGGAAGGACATTCCAATGCCCTGGAGGTAAGAAACTGCCACCACAGGTGGATGAATCAACGGCATTGGAATACAGAAGACAATGGGAAACCACTGCTTTAAAGATCTTTAAGGATATTCTTAGTCAACCATGGCATGGGATGTACATTTTTGTAAAAGACTCAGGAGGTACAGCTTCCTCTCATTTGGATCTCCAGGAGGAGAATACAGCAAGGGTTTATGCATATGAAGAAGTAAGAATAAAGTTGGATACAGAAAGGGTAATTGTGCAGGGAGGACTGGAAAAATGAAAAGAAAAACAAGAAGTATAAGAATAGGAACATGGAATGTGCTAACGCTACTGCAAAAGAGTAAGCTTGAAAACACAAAACAAAAAATGGTTAGAAATAAATTAGACATACTTGGAAACAGTGAAGTGTGACAGGAAAGAAATGGAGAAATGTCGAGTGGGGACTTCCACTTGTCCTACTCAGATGCCGAAAGAAATGACAGGAATGGAGTTGGTGTATTAATAAAGAACAAACTAGTGGGAAAAGTAAGTTAAGGTGGAATATGTCTTGTCATCATCGCCTGATCTTATAATAATTCAAGTATATATGCCAACATCACAATATACTGAAAAAGAAGTTGAGGTATATAATGGAAAGCTGGAAAATATATTAGAAAAAGAAAGGAGAAAGGCATGTGTATTGATGATGAGAGACTGGAATGCTGTGGTTGGTGAAGGACAAGACAAGATAATAGGAAAATATGGTTTAGGTAATAGAAACAAAAGAGGAGAGAGATTAGTTGAGTTCTACATGGAAAATATTTAAAAATGAAATACCAATGTTTGAAAATCATAAAAGAAAGAGGTATACATAGGTGTCGAGATTGGATGGAGAGAGATAGCAAATTGATTACATGTTCACACAACAAAGATACAAGAACTATTTGAAAAATGCAAAAGCTTAGCCAGGTGCTCTCTCTGATAAACTCTGATCACAACTTAGTAGTAGCAGAAATCAACTCAAGAAAAGAAGCTCAAGAAAATATAAGTTGTTCAGAAAAGAAGTACCTATGATTTGGAAAAACTAAGAGATGCAAAATAGCATACTGGAAAAAACAAGAACAGGACGGGAGCCAAAAGTGTGAATGATCATTAGTTAAATATTAAAAACAGTACAAAAGAAGCAGCTGAGGAAATGATAAGAATTAAGAACAGAGAAAGAATACGGAAGGAGTGAGTCAGTGAAGAAATCACAGAAAAAATGAATGAAACGTGAGAATGGAAAAATGTTCTTACAGAGGAACTATAGAAAACTTAATAATGAATTAAAGCCTTGAGGTAGATATTCCCCACGTCCAGAACATACCATCTACGTTCCATGTCCAAGGCGGAAACAGCTGTACATACGTACATTTGATAAAGCTGGCTAATGGGGCTCTGAGCTCTCTTTCTCTCGGAAATCCATTTTGGTCGGCCTAATTTTACCCACAGGCCGCACTAAGGATTGGATTTTCGGCCACCTGCAGGTAAGAAATTTTTACTGATTACGGATATGGATTTACACCGCCTTTAGAGCTGGCGATGTGGCGGCTGGGGTCGAAGTGATTGCGGGTGTAACAGAGACCCTTCCGCTGTCCACATGCCCCCCACAATGACAAGCTTGTAGTAAGGTGCCCATGTATGTCGGTGCATGGGAGCCCTGAAAGCTTCAGCCAGTAGGGGCCTGGAGTCAGTGCAGAGATTGCACATCCACTCTGCCAGAACATATGCCGGTTCCACCGCAGTACCGGAACAGACCTCTAAGGTTAGCAGCCTTGGAATGGGGGTGTACCCCAGCAGCTAGCCTTGCTTCAGAAGGGACAAAAAATAATGGAGAATAAACAACTTGTGGAGGAAGGACTACGTAAACACCCTCGTTTTGAAAGCGCCGATTCGCGACAAGCGAAAAGGAAATATAGTCAGGGAAAAGATACTGAGAGACTCAATAAAGAATTAAAGAGAGCGTTGTTTGGTGGCAATTCGCCCAAACCAAAACATCTAGTAATTACAAGGGAAAGTGGTAGTTTCCAAAAGGTAACCCCTTTCTTAATTGCTAGAGAAATTGCGAAATGTGCTGGTGGACCTGTGAAAGAGATTAAAAAGACGTTCAATGGGCTGTACATAGAGACTGTTAATGACAGCCAAAGTGATAAAATGCTCCTATTGAAAAGGACTGGTGATTTCTCCATGGACATGCAGCCACATAGTAGCCTGAATTCATCAAAAGGAGTCGTTGTTTGCCGTGACCTTTTAAATTGCATGGAAGTCAAAATTGTTGAGGAAATGTCAAGCCAAGTAGTCATTCACTGCCGCAGGTTGACCATGAGGAGAGATGATGAAGTTTTTCCTTCGGCATCCCATTTGTTAATCTTTAATAGGCCTAATTTATCAGAAAAGGTAAGAGCTAGGATTAATCATCTAGATGTGCATGCTTTTATTCCCAGCCTTTGAGGTGCTTCAAGTGCCACGTTTTGGCCACACTGCAGCAAGATGTGAGGGGCAGGAGATATGTTTATGCAGAATGCAGCTGCATGAGGGTGAACCATATAAGGACCCTCCAGACTGCATTAATTGCAAAGGGCAGCATAACTGCAGATCACGAGATTTCCCAGTTTATAAAATGGAAACGACAATTCAGGAGGTCAAAACAATGCAAAATCTGACCTATCCTGAAGTGTGGAAAATTGTAAACACCAGAACCCCTCGACCGACGACTTTCTATGCGGAGGTGGCAGCTGCCCCTTCGTCACCTAAAGTTGACGTGGAGCAGTTGCTTTCTAACCTTGCTCCAACCCAGGCTGCACTAATTGGACACATAACTGAGAGTAAGTTTCAGTGAAAAGAAACACTAAAAAGCATTACGACTCATACTCAGATGAAAAGTGTTGATAGAGCAAATTAATCTAATAAAGTGAAAGTGGCTGAAAAACCTGTGGCAACAGTGAGCCTATAAAATATACTACATGATGGATCGATGAAAATTGTTGCAAAGTCTCTGGAGGAGGCTTTCAAGCCTCCTTCAGCAGGAGTGGTCTCTAAACCACAGGCAACCCAAAACCACACAGGGGGGGAATTGTTTCCACCTTGCCTGGGGCAATTACTGGTGCGGCCCCTATTACAGGGGTCTCCCATATTCCCGCCCCCTCATTGGTGCCTGCACCGAGCAGATGCCTGTCCGCTGTCATTCGCAGCTTCGATGGCCTCCGATTCGAAGTCTGGGAGCTGTGCAGGGAACGACATGTCTGTCGAGCATGAAGCTATTCGGCAGATGGAGAAAAAGAGAAAGAAGGGATGACCGAAGGGAAAACCCAGGCTGTAAATTGACCTAAAATAATCGATTCAATAATCCAATGGAACATCAATGGATGTTTGTCAAACATCCATGAGCTCCAGCATTTGGTACATGATGTAGATCCAGTTTGTATATGCTTGCAAGAAACTCATTTCCGTTGAAATGATAATTTTAACTTAAGAAGATATGAGATATTCCGGCGAGAACAACCCCCAAATATAAGAGTTTGAGGTGGAGTAGCCATATTAACTAGACTACCAGACTTCGACTAGGTCTACCACCGAAGCGGCTGTGATAAATACAAATTTGCAGGCGGTCGCAATCAGAATGAAGCGTCCACTGCAAGTCACCATCTGCAGCATATTTATTATTTATTTATTCCAATTGATTACATACATAATAACATAGTAATTACCAAAATAATCACATGTATCATCACTGTAATCC
>JAAAKQ030089655.1:2947-13374 GCA_010016005.3 Zanna intricata
ATAAAAATGTGTGATAATTAATTACACATTAATCGCAAATATATTGTAGTATTATAACACTTATGGGAGTTAATAATAAAACTTTTGATTGAAATTTTTAATATAAAAATTATCCATACTTTTATTCTGCCTAATCTAAGGCTTACTTCACCTGAAGAGCTACTTCATTTTGATACTGATGCAGGGACATATAACTTTTCAATAATCGTTTATTTTTTCAAAATACAAGAACGTTACTATTAATAATTATAATATCCTAACGGTAAACACCGGTTACAATTTTTTTTTTCTTTTAGTTATTTTTGAAGTTCCGAGTAATACAACGGGTACTTAGAACTTTTGAACAATTTATTCACCGTTATGTTAATACTAATTGTGTTTAATTATTATACTCCATTAAATATATTTTGAAACTGTACAACTTATTATTTGCTAGTGAAAAATACAATGCAGATACTATTTACACCTGCCTAGATCCTTTGAAAATATAAATTTCTTAACAATTATAATAAATAGTATAACGCCCTTCGGTTTGTAATTTCTTTTTAGTCAAATTTATTTGAGAAAAACTTATTGTAAATATTTGTTTTAAAAAATAACTTTTAATATTCTGTTGTAAATTAACTAAACTTTCATTTCTATGGGTCATTAAAGATAGATTTATTTCTATGCATTTATAAATTGCCTAAAACAATAAATTAAAAATTAAATTACCTTAGTACTTCGCATCTAACCTTGGAACGCTACAGTGAAAATAAAATAATTTTTTCTCTAGTCTTCCCCCACATTACACAAATATTTATTAAATAAACGGGGTTTTTTATATATATTTTTTTTAAAGCTTTCATTATAGATTAGCCAAAATATTTTAGTATTGCTGATAATTTGTCGTGAAACGTACATTCATGGTATACAATTTTATTAGTATTGTTTTTACTTTTTAACTTGTTTATCATTTTTTTAGTTTATTTTTTATTATTTTTTTGTAAATAAACAACATGTTTCGTTATGATACTAAGCATTGATTTCATTTTGACGAGAATTTTGTTATTTCTACTTTTACTTGAATTATAATTTTGTAAACATACTGCAGAAGAGCGTTTGAGAGAATTATTTTAATTTTTCAGAGCGAATCGATCACGTTAGGAGTAAGAATAGACATGTAACGTTTCATACAAAATCATGAATCATCTCTGCAGCATATGAAAATATCTGTATATTTATGTTATTTATAAACTTAATGCAGTGTTCAGGCTACATGAAACCATTAATAATTTGTTATCTGATACAGCTTAATTTACAATAGCTAAGTCATTAGTCGAGTCCTGTTGCTTGTTCATTTCAGTGGGTTTTGTAGTTACCTCAAGACTGAATCTCTCGCGATGTATAAATTTCTGTTTGCTTCAATTTTCCACATAATGTGATTATATTAATAATTCATTTAAATTTCTGTAGTTTTTATGTATGTCCATTTTTTATTAACATCTAATGTAATTTAATAAATAGCCTACTTATTAACATTTTAAATATTATTTGTTCTAAAAATGGTTTGTTCTTCATCAGAAATCTATTTCAAATTATAGATTAATTCGGAGGGTAAATTGGCACGGTCCAGTTCCGAAAATAGTGTAGCTCCTACATTAATTTATGCTGGAAGGATCACGTGATTCCACTGAAACTATTAAAAAAATTTCAAGTATCGAACTGTTAATGCGTATGTTGTTTCCATCAGGAAAATTCATAATGTCCGAAAAAAACAAAAATTAAATTTCTACACAGGGTTGGTTTCAAATTTTTAAAAATCGTGTCAAAAGAAAACCGGTTGGGGAATTGAATAACTTCGATAAGTGTGTTGTGAGATGAACTGTTTATGACTTATAAAAATGAAAAATTTCTGCCACCATAAAATCAATCTGAGAAAAATGAAAAGAAAGTATATGGAGCAAGCGTATCGAGTTTAAGGAAAATCTTGAAAACATAAGGATTACAAAAGAAGAAAACAAAAAATAATAAAAAAATTATTAACGGAAAATGTGATGAAGAAGCCAAAAGAGTGTAAATTTCTTAGAGAAATCAAACAATTATACGGAAGAAAGCGACTGTGGGTTCAGAGAATCGTAAATTTTGACTTTACACGTATATAGTGAAACCTTTACTACCTTTACTAATATCAAACACATTAAGATAAAACATCAAACCAACCCGGTCTGATGATGGTGTCGACCGGCTTCAGAAAGAGCTTACAAAAAGAAAAAATTATTATTCATACTTAAAATGGTTTGGCACTTTTTCATAACGCACTCTTAATTTGGCAAGTAGGAACCACATCTGAGCATTATCACGATAAAATGAATTACGGAAATTTCACGTATTGGGAAGTCATCTAAAATCAATATTTTATGGCATAATTGTATTATAGTTTTGACATTGCTACGTACGACAATATGTAGAATATAAAACAACTTGAATTCAACAAAGAAAAAATTACGAAATGGAAAACCAAATTTCACATCACAATCGGATACTGAAAACTAAACTGTATCGAGAGTAAATCTTCATAAGGGTAGTAAAAAAGTAAAAATTATTAATAGATTATTCGCTTTTCTCCACTTCACCAAGATCACAATCCTTTGTATTTATCTAAAAAAAATATGATAAAACCACAAAAAATTGCAAAAAATTAGAGATACTATACGAATTTGCCAATAGGAGATAAATTCTATAACAACGGATGATTGGGTTGCTAATTATGATAAATAATAAGGAAGATTATTAAACATAACAGAAGCATATCATAGAGATCACTTTAGAAAGGTTTGTTATTAGGAACAACCAAAAATCTTCAACTGAAAGTTGTGATAACGATGATGAAATTAAAAATTCTGTCTCTTTTGTAAAATATCAAAATAAAATATAAAATACGTATATTCTTTTCTTAAATAAATTTTATAAAAAATTTATTTAAGTTTTGTTAATTTTTTTTGTAAAAGATGGCTGTTTTTAATGGACTGTTATATGGAGGAATATATTATTTAAAATTTGATAAAGTTTCTCTAAATAAAGAAATTGAAATAATTAAAAATGTTGCCCACAAATGGGTATAATACTAACACAATAATAAACTGTACAAAAGAATAAATAATAAAATTAGTACTCTAAACTATATAAAATTATTGCCAGAAAAATCTAAAAAAATATATATAAATAATGAATACACGCCATATAATCAAAAAATTTGAAAACTTTTACAAAAAAAATTAGCAAAACACCGGCTTATACCATAAACAATAAATTAATTAAATATATTAATAATAATTATAATAAAACATTACATAAAAGTGATTCTAATTTTAATTAACAAGGTGTGTGTAGTTTAAGTTATTAGAATTGTGATATGACGTATGTCAGTATGACCAACGATAAATTTTCCATACGCGCAAAAGAACATATTAATAGTATTAAAAATTACAAACCCGAAGATTCTACTAAACAACTAAATTATCATACTTATAACATGGTTTCCTTTAATTATAGTTTATTTTCTTCAGCATACTGTTGACATTATAACAGTCATGACTGTATTCTCATTTTAATTTTTGACATATATAGTATAGTAATTTTTAACCTCCTGATGATGGTTTGAAAAAACCGAAAGACATTGAGAAAATACATATTTTTTACCGGTAAGGTGGTTAAAAAAAATGTCTTAATTATTTTGTTATTCTTTTCTGAAAGTGTGAATAAATTATATTTTTTTAATATTAGATAGGTCGATTTGATTACTCGTATAATAGTACGTAAGATGTCTTTTAAACTGTTGTATAGTAAGAACCCCACATCTTATTAGTTAAAATCAAAAAACTAAAATAAAATTTGGTAGTGTTTTACATATCTGCTTCATTTTACTTTAATCTGATAACACTAATAAGCTGTCTATCACAAAAAATGAATTTTCAGGGAGCCCAAAAACAGTTCTTATATATATATAACTTAAACTGTTATTTAAAAGTAGTTATTCTTTTAAAATGATGAATTTTTACAGAAACATTATACGTAATTATTTTTTTTTAAATCCTTATCGAGCTTCGAAAAAATGTTCAATACAAATAAAAGCCTCAATAAGAAATATTTTTAATTACAGAAAAAAATTTTGAATTACGTTTCAAAAAATTTCCTGCAGGAAAATAAACAGTAGGTTGAATTACACGCTTCATAAGTTTTTAGAGAGACTAGTAAAATGACTGTTCATAGTTGAAGTAATTCACCTATACTTTTAATATTTTTTACCTATTAACAAGGACAAAGCTTCCCGCATACCAGGGACAAAGCGTTTTATTTTGAAGATTAAAAAGCAAGTTACTGTAGACAGTTCAAACATAAATGTCAACATTTTCTCTATATTTCTACACAGGGATGTATACCGTTGGACAAATTAATAATTTCTTCTAACTACAAATTTTGTTCTTAAAAACTAAAATAGTTTCATGGAGTTCACTGTGTATGTTACTTAAGAGGAAAATTTTTATAGAGAAATAGCTTTATTTTATTTAAAAAAAAAAAAATAAATAAATATTTAAAGAAATTGAAAATATTTAAAATATTTTATGTTAAAAATATTAATTTCACTAGGAATAGGTCTTTCTTATATCAATTTGAGTAAGTTTTAAAATTTTTAAATTGAAGAATATTTGCTATAATTTTAGCGGACAGAAACTATTAACCTTCGCGTGGAGGGGGTTACAAGTAGAAGACAAAGTAAAAATAATTTGATTTACAACAAACAATGTAATGCAGATAAAAAATTATTTAAATGGTTTTTTATTTCTAAAATTAAAAGTAAATCAATGCAGTAGCACGTGACTGTTGAGTTATATGCAAAAATTTTTAGTATATATTTCCGAAATGTATAGTAATTTTAAACCCTGTTATTTATATATAATAAAAAATCTTCATTAAAATAATGCTATGCCTTTAGCTCTAAATCCCAATTAATTCTGAGCCAAACGATTATCATACATGACGAAAACCTCGTATCATTTTCAAGAATGCCATACTATTAATTACTAAGTGCATATTTTTCATAAAATATAGATATAGTTAAATAGGTTTGATCAAAGTTTATTACTCGATTTTACCCTTAGCAATGAATTTTGAAATCTAGCATAAGATTTTTCTTTTATAAGAACTCCATCATATTACTTATCCGTTGATAACATTGCTCATTCATCTACATTAATTTTCCATCACACAATCGCTGAATTATCTTCAATATAGCACACCATGGATTGAGCCAGAACAATAGTATACTTTATGTATAAAAAACATATGAAGGCCCAGCTGTAACCAAATATAATCATATTAGCATTTCTTTTTTTATCAGAAAATCGAAACTTCAGGTTTAAAGGTTATGAACTTGTGTTAGGCATAAATAATTATTAAATTACACCTTAGCAATAAATATAAACAAAGAAACGCTTAAAATTTGGAAATTTTAAGTCGGAAATAGAATATAAGTGACCTAAAAAATTAAGATTCAATAAAAAAAAGGATACAAATAGTATTCTCTATTTACCAATTTACAAGAGTGTGTCCCAAAATAAATTAGGAAAATCCTGGTGTAAAACATAAGTAAAAAAAAAGATAATTAAAACACAAAACCTTCCGAGGCAATAGATTAATGACAAAGAACCTTGGAATTAAAGGATAAGAGAATAGATTAAAAAATATAATAATTATGGATTAAAAAAAATATAGCAACATTTCAGACCTGAAGTGGTAGCTAAATGGGGCATGCAAAACAGCACAAGTCAGATAATTAAGTTTTAATGAAACTTAATGTAAAGCAAGTTTTAACTTAATAAGTTAGTTATGTTAGTCTTGTAAGCAGTAGCAAGGTGCAAGAATAAGTTTCGTTGCTCTTACGAATTAGTCTATTAGTCTTTAAATGTAAATTATATCCGGTTGTTATTCAACATTTCAATCATTTATTCAAATGAATAAATTTACACAATTTGCATATTACGAGTATTAAAATTTTATTCGTGTATTAAATTCATACATTAATATGCCATTACGAAAAAAAAACTTTCACGATATCTTCATTAATTTTCCCTTCATTTTAATTTCGTAATTGTATATTTTTATTTTTATCAATATTAAATCGATTTTATTAAATATAAATTAAAGGATAACAATACTAAATTATATCTAACATTATAAGAATCTTCATCGTTGTATTCACAGTATATTACATACATACGTACACTGATTTTCAGTACAATTCTGATACAGTATCGTTGTACTGTATCAGAATTTGGATACAGTATCGTTGTACTGTCAATACAACGATAGGCTGTAGCCAGTCCTCAGTTCGTTTTGTTGCTTTCTAATACCAGAAATCTAATTCATTTTCGTCAGTATTTTCTATTGTATACATTAAATATGAGCAGCCCGGATTGGACTATCAAACATAATCGTTTTGGAAATTCAAAATATGTTTTTCATATAGCATGCATTGCCTTGTTTGTTAAACAATGTTATATAGTTTGGTGGGAATAGTATCTGACATTCTGGGAAACCAAAATTTATATCTCAGTCGTTAAGGTCTTATTTTTAATACTGATAGTAACAGGCATTAATGTGCCATTTATATTATTGTTTCTAATCGTTAACAAGTTTGCAGTTAGTTTAATTATCGCCACAAAACCTATTTTTACGTTTCTTGTTAGCATGACTACCTTTACCTGTTACTTAAAATAAACGATTTCTAGTTTTTGTTTTTTAATCTTTGATAAAAACCGATATTTTAGTTTACACAAGATCTTGGAATACACGCTCACATTGTTGAATTCAACTGTTTGGCTCAAACAGAAAAGACTAGTTATCATAGGAAAAAGTATTTCGGGCAAATGGAAGGCCCTTAAACTAGACATCTGGTCTCATCTGGTTAAAAAGATCATACGGTTGACGACGTAATAAGTCACTACCCATTGTCTGAAGCTTAATTCTCAGAATTGGGCACATTTTATTTAAACTATTTTCAAATATCAGCCCCCGTACTGTTTAAAAAATACTTTTTTATTAACATTATGAATGCGATTATCTACGAACTCCAGCAGCAGCTTTACTTATTAATTTTTTTTTTAAATTACAGATATTTTACCATATCTTTCAAAACTATTCACAAATATTTATCAAAACTATAACCTATCATTATTATTATTATTATTATCTATATTATTTTCAGTTACTAAGAGTTTTAACTATATCAACAATAACATATTCACAGAAGCGATTTTTTTTCTCTATGTATAACATTTTTTTTATAGACTCTAGCTTAACCCATTTTTGTCTTTCTCCCTGCATATTAAGGTTAAAATTACATTTAATATGCTATTATATTCTTTACTTTTTTTAAAAATTACTTTACCTTTTATAGTTTCATATTTACTCTGGGAATTAAAATGAATTCTAGTGGCTATTAACCTCCGTCGTTTATGTTTCTATCTCCTTTGTCAGCTCAAGTAAATATTTAATTCCTGAAATTCGTTTCTATAATGAAGTCAATTTGAAATTCGATCATTAAACGGAATATCCGAACAGCTATTTTTTGTTTTCGTATCATTCTTTTATTTAATTTTTCCAACACTTGCGGAATAAAATTGGAATTACGAAACAAGTTTTTCCAGTTTATGCATGTCAGAATGGTTTAAAAATAATTTTTATACGATTTTATAGAAATTGTGATTGGCACCGGTGCTGAATTTTTTCCTCTTCAGTGGATAAACGGTAAATATTAGCTAGAATTTATAAATACGTTCTAATCTTTTTCGGTCTTTTTTCATGTTGCAAACTGAATATTTGCTTACAGATGCATAATTCGCGCTTTATTTTTCTATCCCCTACTCTTTTTAAATCTATCATAAATTAAAAAAGAAATGCTTATATTTTTCATCTGTTCTTTATATAATGAATTCAGGGCACTTCATTTTTTCTTTGGCATTACTATTGTATTTTCTTTTCTTACGTGTTTACTTTAATCGTGTTTACATTTTATTTATCTCTGTTTCAATGTAACGATGTAAAATTTGTCCTCGTAATTTTCTGAATTTTCCATGGAATTATAATTCAATTTTATATCAAAAGAGACTCAGGTATCTTTTGTGTTGTTTTATTTTTTTTTGACGAGAAGAGCAATAGCCCAAACTTGCTGCAAACTATATATAATCTATAACTCGCTGCAAATCTTTAAACAAACTTGTAAATACTTAACTTCATTTCATCACTTTAACTTCATGTTTAAATTTTTTTCATGTTTTAACTTCGAATTGCGATACTATACCCCAATCTGGTAATAATTAATTAATAGGTTTACTGATGTATTTTGACTTAACTTTCAGCTGAATTCTGTCTTCTATTACAATTTGATCCTTAAACAACGATACTATTAATCCATCTTTATTGTTTTTGGATTGATTGAAATGAAAAGCCCGAGATGTGTTTCATAAAATTCTATAGATCCTATATATTAATTTTCGTATCAAAATTAGGTGAGAAAAATCCCTTCTAAGTGGTATCTTACTCCGAAAAAGAAATTACATTTTCTAGTTTTCAGCTCATTTAGTTCAACAACATTTTTCAACTACGTTCTACTCTTAGGGGTTGTCAATCAAAGAATCAAATTAATTTTTCGATAGCTTTCGTAAATATACGAAAACTATAATCTTTTTATATTAAAATTGAACATTTTAGCTAACTGGAAAATTAGTGTGTAAATTCGAATTTAAAAAAGAAGTTAAGTATTTCATTAATTTTTCAAAACGAATTTTAACAATTCAAAACGAATTTAAAAGTTAAGAAAATTAAAAAATAATGTGTTTTCTGACATTACTTGGACATTTTTTAGCTTTGGCAAAATGTATGTCAAAACTTTATTCTACAGATCTCATATTGTACCATAAATTCAACCAGCGCTTAGTACACAATCATTTTTTACTTAGTCACTTAGCTGAATTTTAGGAGTTGAAATGATTATATATAGGATCTGTAAAAACGGTAAACTTAAAAAAAAGACAGTACTGATGATAACATCAACATTTTATGAAGTACATCTCGGGTTTTCCATTTGAACTTTTTAAACAACTACTTTAGTTTTCAAATTAGATTATTCATGAGAGTTACATCAAGATATCTAAATGCAATCCAACGTGTTTTATTGCATCAATATAGATAACATAAAACATTTATACTTTGAAGGATTTGTAAAATATCTATATTTATGATCATTTGTCTATTTGTTTTACTCTGAAAATCTTAATCGAATAATTTGTGAAACCTACGATTGATTTTTATAAGTTTGTCAGAATGGTATTACTAAATAAAATTTTGTAAATTAAGTGGAAGTCGATCGGTCTAGTTTCAGATGCAATATTAATTATGATTATTTAATTATTTCTATCATACATTTTAAGTAGAATTTTTTCATCTGATGGCTTGAATAAAAATCCATTAGATTCTCATTGTTGGCCACATAAACAGATTTGGAGAAATCTGTACTGTCTATATGAAGCTGTGCAGTCGGTTTTCCTTCTTACTCATCTGCCTATTCTCACATTCATTGTCCTATCTTTAATATATCCAATTTTTATTTTTCTATAACAGGCTAGAATTTAAAAAATAAAAAAAATAAATTATTTGTAGCGATTTTTTAAATAATATATCCAAAAAAAAAACTTCGGTACTGGTTAAATCCATTGATAAAGTGATAAAATAATGTCCATTGCAGGGGCTCGACGAGTGGTTATATGAATAATATGATTTTTAATTTTAAATCCGCATTGTTCCTAATTATGTATTTGCAGCAGAACTACTTAATAAATTTCAAGTATAGAAAATTTCCATCACAAATACTAGTAATTATTTTAAATCGGATGAGCTTATTTTAACATTTTTGCTGTACACTATTTTCTACAAAACCTTCAAAAATAAATAAAAAAAAGTATTGTTTTTAGTGAAAAAATGAATTTTAATAAATGTCATTGTTATTCTACAAGACCCTGAACTGAATTTAATTATAGTTGAAGAACCATTTCGTATCAACCTCTCATAACAGTTATGAGTTGTTATCAAACTAAGTTTTCTCTCACAAAACTTCCTAATATAAATAAATGATATACGACTCCATTAAAATGGGCGGATAAATTCCTTTTTGACAGATAAATTCCTTCTTTCAGTCGCTATTCAACTGTCATTGAGTGCAAATGTGTTATCAGTACACTATGTTACGTGCACAGAACCAAGATATGGCATTCATTTATACAGTAATCTATATTACTTGAATAACTGAATGAAATAAATGTTTCTGTTAGTTTATAAAATTAAATATACTGAATAAAATATTCTTGATATATATATATATATATATATAT
>JAAAKQ030089677.1:0-14753 GCA_010016005.3 Zanna intricata
TGGCGGAACTTGTCTTATCTGCAGTTGAACAGAGAAGATCTATCGTCGTCAATTATTTATGTACACTAATATAACTATACTAACACTACACTAACATTACTTTCAGGTAGTACTGCATATATTATTTCTATGTATAAAAACTTATTTCTACATTTAAGACCAATAATAGAAAACATTACGATTTAATTATATACATAAAATCATAAATCAAGTAATTACATAAAACTCGCTTTCAGCGTCATCAATACAAGTTAGCCATCGTCTTAATAGCTTTAAAAAAATTTTTAGGTTCTTAACTGATTTTATATAGTTAGGAAGTTAGTTATACAATCTTGGAGCAATACTGGAATAAAATTTCATATAATTTGTCTTTTTTGCTTTAGGGACATTTAAATTTCCTTTACTTCTAAGTATATATAAAATATAGATACAATGTAAAAGATACGAGAATGTTCAAAGTACACCTAAGAGTTTTTATTGTATAAATTTGATGGTTTTCATATTAGGCTAAAATTACTCTTGTCCTAGGTAATGTTTCAAAATATTAGATAATATTTTATCTGATAATATTAGAAAATAAATTATAACTATTACTATTTATAAAATATTTACTATATAAATATAGTAATATTATAAATATAATAATATTTATTTATTATACAAAATATTTACTGAAAGTTTTCAGAAAATATACCCTTTAATTTGAATCCCGAAGATTACAGTCTGGCTAAATTCACCAGTCTAATTCTACCGAAGGCGCAGAAATCAGTGCAAAATCATTCGCCACCCCAACACTCGTTAAAGAAGCGTTTCCGAACCTATGTGTATGTGAACTTTCGTTTAATATTCTTTTTAAATCACTTTTTGTACCCATATACACACACACACGCGCGCGCGCGCAAACAAACAAGTAAGCAGGGTGATTCACGAAGAATGTACGTTAATAAATGTACATTATTTTAATGAATATTAATAAACATTTCTTTTTACAAAAATAGGAAATATTTAGAATAAAATCTAATAATCCACTTAATTTGATGTTTTTATTAATTCCGTAACAGAAGAAAGAAAATACATAATAATTAATAAGCTGAATAAGAAAATTAAAAATCTATAATATTTCTTTATTTAATAAATTAAATACATTATACTAATACATTAAATAAATATGACAAAATATTACAATGATGTATACTAGGGTAATAAAAGAGGAAAAAGATTCTTTTCATCTTGATAAAAAATAATGTCTCTCTGGATCATTTGTTATAGGCAATTCCGTAGAATCTCATTCCATAAATTAGTTATTATAAATGACCCCCCCCCCTAAGCATTTGCTGAAGTCAAAAAGATGAATTATATCTTTTTTTGCACCTCGTTAGTTCTCTTCATTGTTTTGGGGGTGTAATTTTTGCTACTAGAATGAAGTTATGGGAGTAATCATTAAAATTTTTTTATTGTTCTAAATATCAGCACCCGTTTATTGGCCTTCTCTCCGTATTTTTTCACTGAAACCTGTCGGTTAATAAAATACAGTTTTGAAATGTAGATTAAAAACTTTGTTCATTTCTTAGTGTCTGATACTAAAATAAAATTTTATTTTATTCTACTTATGATCGTTCAAGGCACATGGTTTACAAGTATAAATTACTTACAAACAAAAAAAAAATCATACTGAATAATGAGCTAATTATAATATTATTTTCTCTCTTTTCTTTAGTATAACTAAATGACACACATAATATATAATCGTCTCCTTTTAAACGAAAATATGATTCTTCATTAAAACTTTTATTTTATTATGGAGGGGATGTTATGTAGGAGTAACGACAGATGTTGGGAATGGGTGCTGGTTTTTGAAGGGGAACTGAATAGCGTTTGTGCTTTCATCACAATGATCGACCACCCTCTTCTATTGCTGGAATTGCACAATCGCATTCACGGCCCTCATAAGTGGTCACTCAGGGTTGTTTGCATCAAAATTTTTAATTAAAATCAGTCAGTACGCGGTCTGGTACTTATTGCAATTAGTTCCTTTGTTCTTTATCTTGCAATGGTGTAATACAAGTAACATTTATTTTATTACACTTACATAAATCAACTGGTTTTAAACTTTAATTTAATTTTGATTCGCTCCTCTTTTTTTTATTAGGTTAATCCCGCAAAAAACCAATATCAAAGTTTGGTTTTCTTAATATACAATACAACTACGTCTTTGGACTTTGATTCTTCAAATTTCTCTTAAAATCGATTATAGTTTTTTCTTTTCCGTCTGTAGCGATATATGCTCCTTAGGAGCTATAGTTGTAACAGGAAAGTATAAAAAAATGTCTCTTTTCCAAATTTTATGTCTTAGGGAAACATCTAAAAAAAATAGATTTAAATAGATTGTAAATAATCTGCAAAAAATTCTTAATTCCAATGCTCCCAAGTCCAAAAAATGTATTTTTGTCAGACAAACGTTTGTGCATAGGTATGTTGTTGATCTTATAACTTTGAACCTGTTGATCGACTTTCTTCAGACTCGGCTAAGAGATACTAGCGCTGGTGGAGGGGGGCGGCGATGAATGTATCAAATGTTTGAAAAAATTAGCAAAAGAGGTGATTCTTTATCAGTTTTTACAGTTTAAAAACTTTTCTTAGCAAAAGTTGAAGTTTCTTTTATCAGGATAACAAATTTCCAAAGTCTTTATTTTATATTCACCTCCTTACCCCAAAAATGACTTTATATATATATTTTTTCTTTTTTAGCTATCTTTCTTCAGAAAAAAGTTAACGGGAGTATTTTACATTTATATTTTTACTTCCTTGTACTTCATACAAGGAACGATTGTAACCTTTTTAATGTAAACGAAAATATCTATTTTGACCATCCTTGAACCCATTTTAACTAGTTTCGGCTGACGTATGTACGTACGTATCTCATGTATCTCAAAAACAAACAGACGTATAATGTTGAAAATTTGGATTTAGGGCTGTTGTAATATCTAGTTGTGCACCTCCCCTTTTGATTGCAATCGACTGAATCAAGAGTGTCCAAAAACGTCTTTTTCTTAATTTCAGTAATAAAAACTCATTTGAGAGCTTTATAACGATATGTGGTACTTATTTTCGTTGATTCCAGAGTAATAGCCAAATAAAATTTTAATTAATGAAATATTTGTATCTGACAAGAGTATACATCGGTTAGAATCCGACTTCATCTCCTTTTCTTTTTTTTTAACTTTTTTTTTTTTTTTTGTTAAAATATTGATTTATTAATAATTATTACCTCTGATTATAAAAAAAAAATACTTACAATAAATAATAATCTAATAATAAATAATAAAAATTATCAGAAATTACCAATGAAATAAAATTTCATGTACTTTTCATTAAAAAAAAAAAAGTGTATTTTAATAGGCGTATAAGGAAATCATGTGTTGTTCACATTAGATTTTTTTAAATTATTTAAATTAAAAATTGCAAGTAATTACTATCATTCAAAAATAAATTTTAAATAGTAATATAATTTGTTTAGTTAATTCAAACGGCCGCACTTGTTAAAACACCATCGATTATAATTTTTAACGCTAATAAAACGTATATTTTTTCAGAAATTTTAAATTTATTTTAAAATAAACAGAAATCATTTTAATCTTATTTGAAGGATTTCTCTAGTAATAGCTTATCGATATGAAAATTAATCTGTAATTTGTTAACTAATTTATTAATTTTCAAAAAGTATAATAATATTTATTTTAATTCTAAAAAAAAAATTCATACGATAGAATCGTATGATTTGAATTATTTTAATTTTGTTTTCTTTGATATCTGATACCTAAGTTACTAAGTTAACAATGATTTGGATAATTAATACTTTTTAATCGGAACGTGGTGAAGATACATGAATTTTTTAGTAAATATTTTTATGAGATCAATTAAAAAAAAAAATATATATATATATTACCAGTAAAATTAATTGTTATTTCTGACGAGGAAAATAATAGTTATCCTTTATTCTATAAATATTAACAGAAATTACCTCGAAAAAGCTACTTGGGCTTTGTACGGAAATTTAGATTACTATTGAAGAATAAATCATGTTTCCCTGATTAAATAATAATTATATACCACTAATTGATGCTGTAAATGTTATTTCAGTATATATCTAAAATAAATTTAAACATGATAGCAAAATACACAAAATTTTCGGGATTATTTATATATATAATTCTAAAGTTTATAAAAATAATAAATTATTAATAAAAATAATGTATTACAGTAGTTTCGAATAATCTGAATCATGATTTTGAGATGGTCTAAAATTATGTTTGAAAAAGGCGACAAACTTTGTTTAAAATTTCGTTTGCCTTTTCTGTAAACGACTAGTAGTAATAGTATCTCATTGTACGACCGACTGTTATATTCAGCTTTGAAGGGACGCTGTGTACTGTGAATTCCACATCATCAGTTTTTCTCAAGGGTACGGTGAATATTTTTCCTTACAAAAAGAAACTGAATAGGGATAAGCCTGTATTATTTTTATAAACCATCTAGAGTTAGAAGATAAGTAAACATCAAACAATGTTTAAACTTGTTTATTTGGGTACAAATTTATTATTAAATTTTGCAAAAACATTCTAATGTGTTGTCCAATAAAATTTATGAACCTTATTTATAACGTTTTTTTTTCATAACATTCCTTTTAAATCACTTCTAAACTCTAAAAGAGAACTTTAAAAATAAATTAACAATACTAAATTTCGTAAAATTCTAGCTAAACCAAATCCGTGGGAACCACTCAATTCATATTTACACATTGAACTAATTGTTTGTGTTACTAAGGAGATTAGTTATAGAGAGGTATTAATTATTTTATTGTAATCATTAATAAAAAATGTTGCTGCAAATTGAACAAAGGTTTTTCAAGAAGGCAGTGGAATTTCTGTGTCAGTTTTTTATTTCTATTTCTGAGTTAAAAGAAACTCTAAAGAACCTTTTCATTTTTAAGGATAGAGTCATTCGCTTTATCTTTGTTAAAATAAATCCTCAGGTTTCGTTAAAGTGAGTGGTTTAGGCTTTTTTTAACACATGCAGGTTTGAATATAAACAGATATTTTTAAAATTGTTAAAATTTCATTTGTATAACATGTTTCTTTAACTTTATTAGTTTTATAATACCTTACACTATTGAAAAATACTATTGAAAGAGAGTTATAAGTTTTTGAAGTTCGAACTATTAAATAATCTGAACATATTATGTAGAAGTAAAAAAACAAAATGAAAAGTTAAAACCTGCTTATAAAAAAATTAAGACAAGTAGCCTAATTATAATCATAAAAAAGAGAAGAAAGACTAAGTTAAAAAGAAAAGATACTCGTACATAACTTTCTCGGCTTCGCCCTTGACAAACCTTTAATTCAAATACACCACACAATTGTGGCTTAATTATTTTTACTGAAAATCGATAAAATAAATTAGGAAATAGTAATAGGAAACGATTATTGAAATCGATTAAAGATAAAAACTTTAGTAAACAGTTTTATAATTCAGCTTCTACAGACTGTTCCTGGAGTTCTTATGATACCAAATGAATCAAAACTATCTCATGTAAAAATTAATAACCCGTTGTTTATTTCCCTTATAAAAAATTGTAATTATATCTTAAACGAAAATATATAATTTATTGAATAATAGAAGAAAACTAATGAATGTGAAATCGGCTACCATCTTACCCGCTTGTTTTTAGACGTACTTCTCTGCTCAGATTCCATGAGTGCCTTACAGGCGACTAGTGATGTGTACCTCAAACAACATTTTTTAAGTGAAATTGAGAGTGTTACTTCTCAAATAACTCAACGTAATACAACTGTCAGCTTCCGTTGGATCCCCAGCCATACTGGGATTTCAGGCAATGAGCGCGTTGCCTGGAAACAAACGAGTTTGTTTCACCACTATGAAACTCCTTTCACCAGTCGCGTTGCCTCGAACGATCTTATCTGTTTTCTGAAGAGAGTGGTTTATGATGAGTGGCAGAGTTAATAAAATGCTTTTATCAGCAATAAACTTCGTCCAGTTAAGAACACTGTGTCACCGTGGAGCTCCTCATGCAGGAGACACCGTCGAGAGGAAGTTATTATTTGCCATTTGCAAATAGGATGCACTAGGCTCACTCATAGATATCTAAAGATACTAATAAATGCATTCATTAGTGCTCGCTGCGGCATTCCGTCGCAAGTTTAAACATGTGATGTACGTTAGTGGAAAATGGAACAATGTTATCTAACCTATTACGATTTCTAAGGGCCGTCCGTTTATATTCAAATATTTGAGTAATCAGTTTATGTAATGAGTAGCTTTCAGCTAATTATACCATTTGACCTTTAGTGGATAATTTTATTGTTTTAATTTAAATTATTGATGAAATATTTACTTGTGGTTTTATTTCACCTTTTTGGAATTATTAGTTTTTAATTTAATTTTCATTTATTAAGTTCTAAGATTTATTTATCTATATAAATACCACATCCAGGCGCTGATAACGACACTTCGTTTTGTGACCAAGAGAAAAAAAATTTTTTGTAGGAGTGAAAACTTGAAATTATGCAGTCTGACAATTTTATGCCTGTTTTACGCATAATTTTTGCATTGTACTTTAAGCATTTCAGTCATATCACAGCTGTATATCAATCAATTTAAATAAGTGAGGTGTCATTTTGTTCACAATAAAGGCTTAAAAATTTAATAAAAACTAATATTTACGTAGCTTCTAATGATTTTGGAATTTTTAAAGATAAAACTTTAAAATGTTTTTATTTTTTAGTAGTTTTTGAGTATGAATAAACCAAATTTCATTAATATATCTCAGTCTGTTCTTAAAATACAAATTTTTAATGAAAACATAAAATGGTGACATACGGAAAATAAAACGAAGTAGGACATTTATCTACAATTTGTGCTTCAATTTGAGCTTCTGAAGCTCTGAATCAGTCCTTTGAGTTTGGTCAACATCTGACAAGACATCCTGTCAAGAAAAAATTTGTTGGTATTTAGATCCCCTTTTTTTTATGGGAGTCGAAAATTAGCCAAATATTTATACCAAGTTTCAAATTTTTTATTCAACGGTTTCTGATATATGAGGAGAAGAAACTGCTTGGAAGTAATGATATCGTCCCATCCATAATTTTGAATGACTTAAAATTTTGGGATTTTAAATAGGTCGTTGCATAAATAAGTACTTCCATGGTATTAGACTCGTTTTATATGAACACTACACAAAAAATCAATAATTTTAAATACAGAAACTATCCCTCGCCGCTTTTTATTTTTAGAATATTTTATTTTCATGCCACCAATACCTTATATGCAGAAATCTTTTAAGCAATTTTAGAAGAATTTATATTGACCCAAGGACAACTCATGTATGTACATACATCTTCCGAAAATTTCTGCAGTTTTTTACACTTTTTTGACTCATAGAGTCGTAAAAGGTCCACATTCACAAAAAAAAAACCAATCTACATATTTGAACCGATTTATATAATTTTCTTTAAAAAAAACAGCAGTAGTGCTTTAGCCGCAAAAAAGTAAAAATTGTAGTTAAACCAAACAAAAAAAATAAATAAATAATCTTCGGCTAAACATTCTCAGAAAAATCCTATTCTGGTTAAATGAAAAAAAAAAAAACTAATTTTACAATTTTATTTGCGGATTAAATTTCAATATTCTGATGAATAATAAAAAAAAAAGTACTATAGAAGATTTAACTCAAAAGCAGATTTATAAAACTGTCCAGGGAGATGGATTTATAGGACAAGCAGACTATTTTCATTTTTTATCATCTCAGGTAATTCATAAAATTTTAATTAGAAATCTTCTTGAAATAAAAACCGTAGATTGATAAAACTAACAAATATTAACACTAATAAATTTACTAGAAAAATTTCAAAAGGGAAATATTTTTCCTTATGTTACAAACTCAATATTGGTAACATTTATAGAACATCCTTAATAATAAACATAATAAAAATATTAATAATATTAATTTTTAATAATTTAAAATTAATTTAAATTTAAATAATTTATAATAACAATAATAATATTAATTTTATTAAAAATAAAAATATTTTAAAAAATGAAATAATATATTTGGCAAAAAAAAGGTAATAAGATTCCAAAACCAAAAACTTTTCTTAATTATTAATCATCAGATTAATTTGAATAATTTTTCATACCATTTGTTTTAACTCTTGTTTTTAACGCTTTTTTCTTAATAAATATTTAAAATAAACTAAGAAGTGAATAATTGTTGGGTAATTTTGAATTGATCTGATATCTAATTCCAAGCAAAAACTGTATAAGAACGCAATAATGTTGTTTATTTTCCTCTGATTTTATACAGAACGTAAAACTTAACTCCCAACACTGTCTGGCAAACTTTAAAATGATTTCTGCTCTTGAGAACCCCAGTTTATAATTTTATTTAAAGAAAAATGATATAAAATGTTCTTGATAGTCGTTAACAACTAAAAAGTTACGTATTTATTTGTCACCCTAACCTGCTGATAATAACTGAGAAATGCTTTCACTCTGATAAAGTCTAATAAAAAAAGAAGTTTAAAAAATATTTTTAAAACGATTTAGGAAGTAATTATTTCAGTTATAAAAAATTACAAAAACGCTTGAAATAATTTTTTATAGAGGGAAGGCTATGATATTTCATCTCTGAAATGTTCAATAGTATTAATTCTGATGTATTGTGTTTTTGAAGTTTTTATGGTTAGCCAAAAAATACCAATACCTTTATTAAATTTTAATTAAGTCCAATACCCTTCAAAACATAAATTCTCTGTAAATCTCACTATTTCAATCAGATATTTTTAAACGTTTAATAGAATCAGTCATCCTAATCCACAAAATCAATGTCAAATTTCATAATATGGTAATAACGATAATCTTGATTTAACTCAAATAGTGCCAATTTCCCGTTCTGGGATGAAGAGCGTCTAAGAGATTTGATGCCGATTCCTATAGTCATATGTTGCGGTAGTTGGGGATAACTATGGGTTACTGAGGATAAATTGGAGAAGCTGTCCTACGTAGAATTCATAGTCCAACAAACAGGGTGCATAATAGGCTTACTCATTCGAGTGATCACCAAAATCTGTTGTTGGCTAGATTTCTTAAGATTGTTAATTGGAACATCAATGGTCTAACTAATCAGCGAGAGGAATTAGAGACTCTAGTCCATACGGAATCCTAAAATGTTATCCTTATCTTGGAAATATTCTTAAGTGATCGTTTCGGAGATACTCTGTATATGCAACAAATTAACTGGATGGTAGGAAATATGGAGGTACTGCAGTGCTAGTTAAAAGTTCCTTAAGACATCACCAGTTCTCTGGATTCAGCACGGATCCGGTTTAAGTGACTTCGGTTGAGATGCTGGTCTGGTTAGGGTCTATCGGATTATTTGGTCTAATGTCCTCCTCACCATGAGATCATGAATGAGTTATTTTCAGAGTTTTTGTTACCTTAGATTCCTATTTATCGCGGGATGAAATGGAACGCAAATCATTCTCTATGGAACTCTTCACTTACAATCATTCGAGGAAAAATTTTGAACTTTTATATTGTCAACTTTCACCTCAACGAAATCTCAGGGTTGCAGCCTAAATACTGGCCACTGGATCCGAAGAAAATGTCCGACTTGCTAGCTGTCTACATTAGTTCATTGACTCTGTATATCTCGGTTAAGTTTAATTACGACTCAATATCCAACTACTCGCTATTCTCTTCATGTTAAATACGATGGTGATAAGAAAAAAGAAATCGTCTGAACTTCATAATACAAGGACAGACCGGGACACATATCGAAACTTGATTGAAGAGGAAGATGGTTTTAACCTCGGTCATGCAGGAAGGATCGACAGTTGTGGTCATGAAGGGAGGCGAGGCACAAACTATCCAAGAGAGATGTGGAGCTAATTAATGCAAAGAAACGAGTTAGAAGAAAGCAACAATGCTACAGGAAACATTGAGGACAGAAATTCCTCAAGTTAAAAAAGAACGCAACTTAAAAAAGCTGCTGAAAACATTAAGAATGAGACGTTCAAAGACTACCTTTAGAATCTTACACTTGGAGAGAGATGGGTACATTTTTTTGGAAAGCCACGAGAAATTTTCGGTCACCTACATCATCATTCCTTCCACCGAAAGTTTCTGGGGGGGTCGTGGGTTTGAAGGGATCGTTAAAAAGCCGACCAATTTGCTGCGCTTCTGAGTAAGACATTTCTCCTACACAACAGAGGGGATCCTAAAGAAAATGAAATGATTGGCTTCTTGGAAGCGCAGTATCTCTAAGCCTACGGATTGACGTATTTTTTACGATGAAGGTACTGTAGGTAAAAGAAAGCAAGGGTAAGTCAAAGCTCCAGGCTTTTACTTGATAATTCAGAAAATGCTAGTTATGCTTTCGTTCAAGACCATCAACTACAAAACACACTTTTTCAACGGCATTCTTCGAACATGTACTTTCCATCGGAGTGGAAAGGGTCTCAAGTAGTGATACTAAAATAGTTAGTTTCTGAAATAGTTCTTCTTATGTTTGCGAGGAAATCAAACGATTCTGTTCAGAGAACAGATTCAAGTAAACGTTCTAGCGATGAACTTCCTGCACAACGGTGAAGATCTCCGGCGACTGAATCGCCTTCACGTTCTAGACCTGGGGGAGCCTGAGTGACACTTGGGCTGTGTTGACATTCCTTAAAAGATGTATATTTTCTCAGTGATTTGATGGAAAGATTGATTTCTTTTCTTCTCCGTTCATGAGCTAATTATATTACTGTTTATTTATATTTTTCTTTTGTTTTGTAATTATTGATTTTTATTTTGAAAGTATTTTCTGGACTTCTCTATTTTATATGGATGAATAAGTGGAGTATAAGTATTGTAATGATAAGTGTATTTATATACATAAATTTTGTCTTATGAACGTATGTTTTATTGTGATTCTTCGTTTGAGATCCCTCATAAAATGCTTATTGCAATTTTATTTATTTGTGATGCTTTATTGGAACCGATTGTAAATAAACGAATTGTGAGATAAAAACAAATTACATAATCGTAGATTTATTCATTAATGAGTTAAAAGTAAATGAAAAGTCAACATATATGTAAAAATTTTTAAATAGGTTTTTATTTTTGTGCTTTAGGCAAAAATTCAGAGATAATTTTTTCCGATATCAATACTTTTTGTATTTTATAAAAAATAAAAGTTGTTAAATTAAACATTTCATACTTTGTTATTTAATTTAAATAATTGATCCAACACGTTGTTCATGTTTCAATTTTATTTATTAATATTTTGAAATGTATTTATATATAGTCTCGTTACCAAACTATTATTTATAAAATTTAATCAGGTTTATTTGCAAAGCAGCTTAATTAAATAATGAAGTTATTTAATGGTATTTAATTATACCTTTGCTATTACTAAGTTCAAAATTGTTTTTATAGTAAAAACGAGGTCTGTTATTAAAATGTTTTTCCCTGAATCTAATTTTACTCATTGGCTGATTAATCAAAACAGAACTAGCGGCTGTAATTACATGATGATAAAATCAAAAAAGATGAACGGGAAAGTAGGAAAAAGGTTGTAAATTTTTAAAGAAGGATGTAACATAATTTTACTTTATGAAAGTACCATTTGATCTGGCATTTATTATTATTATTGTTGTTGTTTTCATAATTTCAATGAAGTCAAACTGAATAATTTTCAGTATCTCCATTAATCTAATTTTATTCCTGTATACTAAATATTCTATATAAATTCAAAAAAAGCAAATTATTCTCATTATTTTTTTAATTTAAATATCTTTATCATCTAAACCAATTTTATTATTTTTTTAATAAAGTTTTCTTAAACATGATTTTTTATATTTATATTTACGAGATAAGATACATTTTTTAATAGTTGAAAACCCAGACTTTAGTTTTCCTTTTCTTTAATTTGTGTATACACATGATGTAATAATTTGCATTAATGAGATGGTTAACATAAAAAATCTTAATAACGGATCGCATAAACAACATTTTCAGATATTAGAATTAAATGATTTTTTACCATAGGTTGATAATATTCCTATCAGTATAATGTTCATAGTTGTTTAGAAAAAAAAAACCATCGGGTTTATTTAATGTTGTCTCAACGTTATGAAGTAGCAGCATTAATCTAAAATGAAAATTTTGTAAGCGGCTTTATAACAAAATATTTAAATAGTAAATATAATGGGCTAGTAGAATATATCCAATAATGCAAATTTTTCTCAAGTGAAATTCATTTCTCTCGTAATCCTTTTTAAACTAGAGTAGAAAATGCAATATTAGAATTCCATTACACTTTCTCATGATTCAATTTTTTTTTTAGCAGCTAAACTGTTCTTTTTTTTTGCTTGCAGTAAACGAGATATTATTTTTTTCATCACTATTGTTTATAATTTATCTACCCATAATTTTTATTTTTAAACAATTTATAATTTTTCCTGTGTACAGTATAATGTATTAACAGTTAAATAATATATTACTTCAAATTATACAGGTTTATTAGAATAAAATAATACTCACTGAACGGTATAAAGAAACGACATATCGTTATTTTAATACAATTAAAAGAATGATATAAAACTCATTTTAAAAATTAATTGAACTATTGTTCCAAATATCTTCCGATGCTAATTAACAACTTTTGCAAAGGAGTTATCAGTATTACTATTATTACTTCTACCAATTGTAAAAAGTTAGATGATGAATAATAAATACAATATAGAAGCAATTTTTTTGCCAGATACAACTCATAACATTTAGTAACACTGTACACAATATCGCTGTTTTTTAATCACTTCGTAAAACAGGATACACCAATCACAACGCAAATTTTATATACAACTCATAAAAAACTAAGATCTTAGCAAATTCTAACATTAAATTTAGAAAAAATTCTAAATTTGAAAAACTTTAAATTAAGGAAACAATAAAACATTGAATTCCATGCATACTTGAACAGAAGATTATTACATTTATATTTTGCTTATTTTTATTTATATAATTTCTTATAATATCGAGATTTGGCGATATAGACCAGCCAAATATTTTAATAGCTGTTCCTCTGTTTAAAATAAATCTATTCGATTTTTTTTTAAACTAGGATTTGTATCCTGTTGTTTATAAATATTTAAAACCAATCATGTCAGTAATTAGATACGTAATTATCAGATCATAAAACTAGATAATAATCTGGCGTTGTCCGAATATTTATTTATCCCAATTTTTTTATCAAACAAGAAAAGGAATCAACTTTAAATTTAATTTCCTTAACAATGGCACCGTTGGTATTGATCATCATAAGAAGATTGTTGGGTAATAGAAATATATTTTTTATCTGCAGCGTAAAATCAAAGTAAGGTACTTTTTTTGGAATTTCCCCAAATATTTTTCACTTTTTTTTTTTACTTCATTTAAATATTATACAATAACATCATTACCACACAAAATTATGATGGAGAAACGTGATTTAAAAAAAAAAAAAAAAAAAAAAAAAAAACCAAACTTTTTCAATAATTTTTTTTTTTAGTATTTTTCCCGCAAAATTATAGTGTAGAATTACATTTGAATATATTTATACAGATTCGTGAAGAAAAAAATTGAACATTTTGGGGGGAAATTCAAAAAAAGCACCCAAAGTAATTTCATTTACAAGTTTTTAAAATATAAGTGCAGTAAAACTATAGTTTAAGAAATAAGAATACTTAAATTTGATTAACAGATTGAATTTGTTAATTCTGCAAAGAATGAAGTAACACGTAATTACGCTCTTCATCTCTGTTATTCTAGCTTAATAACTCATCAGACATGCTCCCGAAGTCACACTGCCATTATCAACCATATGCTGACAATAATACACCAATCTGCTGTTTTTCCTTTTGACGAGAATTTTTCAGTTGTTTTAGATGGTAAAATTTTCAATCCATGTCCTTGTTTTAAATATGCACCAATCAATATTTCTTTTAGCTTTTTATGCTTATCAATTTTTTTTTGGCATGGTGTATTCATTCGTTTAAATTATTTTTCTTTAAATTTTTTTAATCAAATTTTAAGTTTCATATTATTAAGTTTACTAATTTCATGCTTTAATGTGCTTTGTGTGTAATGATTTCACGTAGTGGTCCAGATTTTCATAGTGTGTCAAGTTTTTAAGTGATGATTTGTAAAAGTTGATTCTGTTGCTTTATGTAATATATGGGTAGGTAATATATAGGGTTTGGTCGTTTAAGCTAGCAATATAATTAAGCAATATAACTTGTACATCCAACGATAATCGGGTATGTTTAACTAGTATGTCGGATGACCTTAAATATATTATTGGATAATTTTAATAAAATATAATTTACTTTCCGAAAAAATAATGGAAATTTTTGCCAGTTTCAATTATTTTTTTTTTTTTTTTAACCTCCGGAACCACCGTTAAGGTATATCTTAATAGGATGAGATGAATGAACTTTACGTGTGTGAAAAATGCCATGCCTGACCGGGATTTGTACCGTAACCTCCGGATGAAAGGCCCAAGACGCTACCTCGCGCCACGGAGGCCGGCTGTAAGTTTCAATAGATTTATATTAGCGGTATTTCTGTCACTAGATGTGATACAAACACATGAAGAGATGAAATATGGCAACTTAAATTATTTTCCTTACCGCTTCAAGAGTAAGTATCGCTAA